>CM052326.1:7014347-7085366 GCA_028455615.1 Lasioglossum zephyrum
ATGGTATATATTCGTAAATGGGAGATCGAGATCTATAAGAATAACATAGTCTCAACTAAATCGGTGTAGCAACGTTCTTGCACTCTCCTTGTAAGAAACTTTCTATACTAATAAAATTTCTCAATCTAAAGAAATGCGTCTCATAACACAGATAACGAGGGACCAATCATTTTACAATATGTAAAAATAGTAAATGGGTGAATTTTTTCCGTCTGGAACGTACGAGGGTTAAAAGAGGAAAATGTGTGGTATGTTTCGAAGCATTGCGGAACAAGTCCACGGTGAACAAACCGCGAAACGCCACGAGGATAATCTTTCAGCAAACTATCAGGCGAATCGAGTCCGCGAGGAATCTTCGACGGCGGATTTCATCGCTAAAACGGTTCCCGAAGCGATCCGTCGGTCGGCTTAAAAATAAAATCGAAGGTCGAACGTCGGACTCGAAGCCTCCTCGTGTATTTCAGCCGCGGCGATGATCGTTTTTCCAACGGCGTATCGAATTAATCGTTCTAACGATTCCGAGCGCGGCGACGAGACGTCAAAGAACCGAGCAATAACTCTGGCCCACTTTCCCCGATGTACTGGGTGTCTCTTTAAACCCGGCAACGAAACGATCTGGCATTCCATCAACTCGGGAAAAAATGTATTAACTCCGAATGATTTATAAAAGTATTGCTTAAACGGCGAATTTATTTCACAATTGCTACGATTGTGAAAACGATTTCGCAAGACCTTAACAACTTTATTTATCCGACCGTAAATTACAATGAAACTCACTTTTTAAGAATTTTATTGTTCGTAGAAAACATAAAACGTTCGCGTTTGGAGCTCGATAATTCCGGCGTTAAATACAGCGGCGCCAATCAAGATGCATGAGTGTGATAGTTAAATACCAACACGCTGCCGCGGTAGCAAACTTTCTAATTATACTTCGTTCTTCATGTACAACGTTTTTGTTACGGCCGCGATAGAATATAAACCGCGGTTCAATCCAACTGTGTTCAAATAGAGCAGACATCTCGATTGAACCATAATTTTCACGATGCTAAGACACACTCGGTTTGTTTTTTTCAAATTGAACACAGTTAATTAACAATTCGTTTCCGCAAGGTTCTGTAGTAATAAAAATTAATTTATGATATCAGCGCTCAGGTTCGATCAAAGAAACAACAAAGCAATTTTGCAATTTATAAAATTTTTCTCAACGTTTCGATCCGATTCTGGATCCTTTTCGAGAGAATATCAGATCAGTTCTCAATATTATAAGATACAGTGACACGCAAAAACGTTGATAATTTACATTTATTTAAAAAATTTTATATATCGCAAAATTGCTTTGTTGTTTCTTTGATCGAACCTGTTCGCCGATATCATAAACTAATATTCGAATATTCGTTCTGTACTAAATTGTAGAAATTCGATGAACGCTAAATTCGTTTTACTAAATCAAATATTCGTAGCAGAGAGTCCAACTGAAGGCATAAATAAATTTTCGCTTGATTATTTAATGCCAGACGCTAATCCCTCTGTAATTTTCTAATTACGTCAAGCAACGCGTAGTTTTCTGGAATTCGGTTAAGTGGCAATTAATTACGTTCGATTCGTACCGCATAGATACGGTGAAAATGATGGAAAATTGCGCGCAAATGATTCTGGCTCGTATTTTATTAAGTTATCAAGTAGCGGGATACGGGGAAAAATGTGGCACTTAATAACTTTCGTGTTTCATGGCAATTACGGCGCATGGATCCCACAGCTCCGGCGGTTCACTACGTTATTTCACAAAATCATTAAACTCTGCTCGTTGCTGTGCCGCGCGGTTCTCGATAGTTTTCGATGCCTGACGTAACCGACCGCGATTAGAAAACGTTTTATTGGCGCGTGTCGCGTTTCCGAGCAGAGTGCATGCACACGGTATCGCTTTATAGAGCGGTGTTGCACCTACGGTCTAAAGGGTGTCTGCGAATTAAACGATTTAACTGCGGCACGTCCCATAAACTCCGGAAAAGAATGCTGCAGCAAACGCGAATTCAATGGAGCACAAGCTTAAAATGTAGCTTAACGTTATTTTTAAAATGCAGATTTTATTTTTGGCCACATTTTATATTATTTTTATATTATTATATTATTATATATTTATATTTTTTTATATTATTTTATTTTATCGGCCCTTTTTGCTATCAAGATTATATTGGGCTGACGCCAACTTTGGTCTAAAGGGTAATTGAAACGTGTCAAACACGAATTCAATGGAAAGAAAGCTTAAACGTAGCTTAACGTTATTTTTATAATACAGATTTTATCAAGAAGTTCTCTAACTAATATAAAAAGCTTAGTGAATCCGAACAATTTTGGCCACATTTTAAGATGATATTGAGCTGACACCCAATTTTTCATTCAAGCAATAAACTTTAGTCGACAAAATATTTTCTGGTGGCTTGAAAATATTGGATTTTGTTTTTTTAATTACTTCCTCGCTAACCCAATAATTACGGGTGAAATTTTCTGGAGAAATAATTTTTCCAATTTTAATGAACTGATATTTGACGAGAGGGGGAAAATAGTGTATAAATTGGAATTTCGAAGAAAACGGGTCTCGATGACGGATGTGAAGTGGTAGATCGATTTCGGCGATGGATGTGAGTCACGATACAATCGAAGCATGTTAAATGCAAATTCGTCGATCGACGTAAGAACATCAGACGAGATGCACACGCGGTTTCCCAGGACGTTCGTGTCAGCGGTGCACGGTCGACATGTGCTTTTACATTCGCCTGACATTTGCGATCGAACAAGAATCGCGTAACTACTATTTCCATTACGCAGTATCCCGATAAATTGGATTCGAACGTATTAAGGGACGCGTGTACACGGCTTCCCGAGTTTGCAATTCACGGTTTCCAACGTTCAAGCTTCATCGAGCGAGCGCAATTATTTAACGAATGCACTCCGCCGATAGATATATATGTATATGTATATCGATGCGCTCCATTCGCAATACAATTTCTTGCCTAACTATCCGCCTATCCCACCACCCACAATCCCTTCTACCTCTCCAATAATTCCACGCAAACACAACGATCTTTTCCAGCCGGAATGCACCGGGGAACACGGTTGCATAATTCCACCGATTTCCTTATCCGACACTTTTTCGCTTTATCGCCGGCTTCTAATTACTACGTGTTTTCTTAATCGCGCCGTTAAATATCACGCGAGCCTCGTCGGTGACTCCGAACCCGCTTTCAAAGTATTTCTGTTTTCCAGCTGACCGAACAGATACGGATTTCGTTGATTTTACCTCAATGTAAAAGTCCGTAGAAAATTGTGATTATGGCTGGCAATTAGTGTAATCGGACTCCTTTTACTTGGAAAAGAAATTCGATAAAATTAAATAGCCTTGTAGACTACAAACTGTTGTACAATTTTCTGTGGGCGACACTCTAGAAATCCATTACAATTTATTTCGATCGGATTTGCTTAGGAACAGCTTTAGATCGATTCTTTTTTCAAATTATCTAAATCGAAGGAGGTAAAATTATGTGGTATACGACGGAGACCATTTTAATGGAATTACTTACTAATTAATTCATGTGGTGAACGTCTAAAAAACGATGGAGAGCAAAATAAAAATGCTCTACCTGATTCGCAGTCGGCTGGGGTGAAATAGAATTTTAATATCTTTTTTATTATACATTTCTTTATGAATAATATAACAGTGTTTTATCTAGGATGACGATTCACCCATTTTTATTTTATACGTTACATTAACGCATTATGTTTCATTTCTAGCGTCACGTATGATAGAAATACATCTCGCGACTTAGACAAAAAAAGATGAATAATTTTACAGTATGTGAAAATATTGAATGGATGAATTCTCACCCTGAGGAACGTGTGAGGGATAACCATTTGCTGCATGATTTTTTAAATTGGTATGAAAACATTGGAAGGTCAGTTTTTGTGTTCTATTTAAGGAGAAAATATTTTTAAAAAAACACCCAATCATTTTTGTTAGAAATTGATAAACTCCGCTGTCTACTGATCAATAAGTCCACGGAGAATCGTTGGCTGCGCTTGTAATTCACATTCGCATCTTACCCACTGACGGACAGCTTGCGCCAGCGGAGGTATGAAATACGCGATGATCACGATCGTACGATCACGGGTGAAATCACGACTGACAGCCGCGGAGAAAGCTTACTCGGTCGGTTTATGACCAGCAGCGTGGACAGCTTGTGACCTGTTTGCTCTGTCCCTGTATAAAAGGTTTCCCAAACTTCTCTATCCCCTATCGTCCCTTTATTGGCCCTAAATTCGTCGATGCGTTACTGCGATCTATCTAGACGGTCTATCTAGACGATCTATACGACGACCGCCGGCTGGAAGTTACAAACGAAAGTCTTCCCGATCGTAAACAACCGCTCGCCGACTTTTTACGTTCCATTATCTCCGGATATGGCCGGCGACGTTTGCGCGAAATATGCCACGAGGTTTTCTCATTATCCTCCGTGACTTTCAGCCTGGCCATCTGCGTGCGAATCTCGTTTGTCCGAGGATAATTGACGACTCTGATGCGAGAGCGACTTTACACCGAATTATTCTATGCAAAAATTATTCACAGGAAAATCATAACAGAAAAATCTGTTAGCATTTAGAATAAACTTTTACCAGACTGCGGACCTTTATGGAAAATAAGAAATGTTCGCGTTGATTGCACGACGAAGGAGCCAAGTGAAAATTATATTCTTCTTTGAATTATTCTATTAACCCTTCGCTGCACAGTGTATCATATCTGGTATATAGCAAACTAAGAATGTATTTTCTTACAATTCGAAATTATCTTTATTTTTTGAAAATGTCGTTTTAATTTTTTTACGAATCATACAGCGAAGAGTTAAGCTGAAACTATCGATGTCCCTAAATATTTTTAACATGTCCACAGCTTGAAGTTGTACAATTTTTTAAATTGTAGCCATTTTCCAAAAATGGTCTAACAAATTTTAATAATTAATTTAATTTAATGTGAATGGTCTAAGAATTCGGGTAACCGGCGGAAAGATTGCAATAATAAAAACCGTACCGCACTCAAGTATCAGAGACAATGATTGGCGCAGGAGAAAGTTCGCGGTAGAATGGCGGCGCTCGCGGAAGACACTCGAATCTGCGGCGAGTTGCGTGAGAGTTGCACCTGGCCGAGCACATTTCAAACGTGCCTCGAAAGATATAGAACACGGTTTACGACTCCGTCGTATTTTATCTGGGACCTGACGATCTCCTATCTTAATTACATATCGCCGCGATGCCTAATGCCTTCGGCATTGTACGCGCACTGTCGAAATTGTACCCCGTGTTATAACCAGCCTCGGTATCTCGTATCCAATTTGTCGTGTAAAACATTACTTCGGGACCCATGGAAATCACCGACAAAAATTTTCCCGACACGGTTTTCACCGACTCCAGATTTCACAGACGATAATTTTGGCCGAAAACCACATTGATCGGCAACGAATTTGACCGACAACAAATCTAAAATCGTTGCCGGATAAATTCGTTGTCTATCAAAGTCGTTTTCGGTTTTTTTTTTTAATTTATCTTACAGTTTATTAAGGTGGGTTCCGAACCACCTTGGGCATCACAGTATTTAGATAGCACATGGAATATTTCCAGAGGTGCCGACATCGTTTTCAGTGAAAGTCGTTGTCGGCCAACGTTATTATATTATATTTATTATTATATTATTTATTTTTTATTGTCGGTGAAATATTGTCGGGGAAAGTGCCGGTGATTTCCATGGGACCCCATTGTTTCACAGAATTCCGCTTTGAACAGTGTAGCGATTCGCGCAGAAGTTCCCGGTTGACTTCGTGACAATTAACAGGGGAAGGAATCTAATTCGCGTCTATCAGCGAACGAACGTATCGCTGATCGGTAACAAGTCGTTTAATTAACTGACGATTCAATGAACGTATATCGGCATCGGTTTTCCAGTCCGAGCAAATTGGACCTGGTGAACAAAGCTTAAGGGAGAAACGGTGGGGATGAGACGAGCCCGAAGATCCGATTAATTTCCGCTTGATTCCGATTGGAATATTTAAAAAGGATTAGTCTGAGGTGTACGATGACGAGAGAGAGAGAGAGAGAGAGAGAGAGAGAGAGAGAGAGAGGAGCTCTGGAGAGGGTTCACTCGTTGCTGAAGAGAGCACAACCGGGTAGGTTCGGGTTGGTGAAGGGGGATGGCGAGGGGCGCAGTCAGAGATATTCCCGCAAATCGAATGAACGTGAGCCAAATGAAGCGATATTGAAAGGCGATATCGTCGGTTCGTTCGCCCGACGCACAAATTCAATAACGAGCTCTGGAATAGAACGAATAGAACGAACAGACCGACCAGAAAGGGAGGAACAGAGACGGGGAGAGAGTGGATGGAACGAGTCGGGTTTGCGGCAGATAGGGAGAGAGAGAGGGGAGGGACAGGAGAGATGCACGATGCACTCCGTGCACCGGTATCGAGGTGGACTCTATTGCAGGAACGGATCGGTCAAAGTGCTCCGCGATTTCCTCCGCGCTGCTGAATTACTGATTGCAGTTTGCATATACACGTCTCCGATCATATCGCAACTCGATCTCTCTTTCCGCCTATCGATACCGGCCATGGTTTTTCTCGTTAATAATTCGGAATGATCGAATTCCACGATTTTTTGCGTTCCAGGTGAAATTCGGTAATCCGAAGACTCTGGTTCAGTTGGAATTCGAGGAAAATTGCACACGAACTATATTTGTATGTTCTAGCAAGTAGCTAATTGTATACTTGGAAGATTTAACCCCCTCGTACGTTCCCTCAGGGTGGAAATTCGTCCTTTTTACTATTTTACTCTTTATCTGTATTGCGAGACATGTTTTTCTACGATGCGACGTGATAAATGAAGCAAAGTTTATTGGTTGGTGAAGCAAAAATGGGTGAGAAAGTATCATAGGATCTTTTATGTAACGATTATTGCAACTTATATGCATCTTGCGCCCCATGTTTTTCGTTTTGAATTTTACAAGTATTTTCATAGCTATTACAAATTTTGCAGCGCTACCTGTACGTGGGTAGGAATCTGTATGGCACTAGGAAAAATATTTCATACATTTTAGTCCGTTTTAAAAAACGTGGTAGTTTTTAAAAATTTATTTCTATGCATATTTCAGGTTCTGGTAAACTAGAAAGTGACTCTTTCAAACTTCGCTTGCTCTTTTAGTTTATTTTCAGTTGTAGGAAAATTGTGAATGCAGGAAACGATTTTAATTTGCATTTGGTGTTCTAGAAAGGTGGAAAGTGGATCCTGTAATTTGTCCAGAAATACAGACTGTCCGAAAATTCCTGTAAAACCCGGATATGAAAGGGTTCCTTGGGTCATTTGGCTTCGTTTAATCTGCTGTAGCCGCGCTCTGATAACTCCTAAACAAAGCCGCAAAAACACCATTTTTGTTAAGGAAAATATCGCTTGAAATGACCCAAGGAACCTACTATTTCCGGGTGTAAGGAGAATTTTGGGACACCGTGTATACAAATGAGTATAAAACTCCCCAGTTTGCCTGCATGGTTAAATGGAACAGTTATGACGCGGCCATTACAGCACAGTGAACATCATTCCGAGGCCGGACAAATTTCAGGAAATTTATCGGCGCCGAACACAGTATTCCAATACAAAAGGCGAGAGAGCCGGTCTCGTCACTGTGCACGTTAGCATGAGAAACGCATGGCGAGTCGAAGCTTGACAGTGATGTTACATTAATGCTCGGGTTCCGTACAATTCCTGCCGACAGGGGATGAGTGACAGTTAATCACAGAGCGTACGTATGATCGATAAGTTTAATTCTCTATCGGCTATTTCTGAACTACGCTGATTACCCTTCCGGGGAAGGGTGGCAGCTGGTCGTGAATCATTTTTTATCGCGACGATTCTTAAAAGTGCAATTTCAACCGTTCCGACCGTTCTCGCCTTTTATTAACGCGATAAACCTAATGCATGCCAGGAGGGAGTACACTAAACTCTTAAAAGCAGTAGTGCGTGACATCCCTGCGGTTTACCAGCCGCTAATATGCTTCCGTCACTTATTACACGACCGCAGAAGCCGCAATACTTCTCCCAAAAGTATACTGAATTATTCCCCGAACTCTTTCCACTCGACGTGTAACGAACGACTTTAACGCGCCTCTGGAGATTACGATGGAACGTCATAATGCAGAGCTTTTCTTCGGAAAGTTCTTTATCAGATCCGCGTACTGGTCGGTTCACGATCAACACGCCTTGACAACAGATTAGAAATTGTTACGGTTTATATCTTGACAAGCTTGACAAATAAAACATAAATTTCAAACACATTTGTCTAGTTTCACACTCAACGACCTGATATTATAAACAGACTGCGGATGTTTATACGATTTGTAATTTTCGTAGACCACATTTGAGAAAATCGAAGAATTAGTAGTATTTTCAGATTAGAAATATATTAACCCTTCGCTGCATGATTTTTTCATTCGGATGAAAAAATTGAAAGGTCAGTTTTTGTGTTTTATATTTACGGGAAAAATATTGAAAAAAATTGAAACAACATTTCCAGAGAAATAAACATAATTTGGAACAGCAAGAAAACACATTCTTAGTTTATACCAGATTTGTTAACTGTATATGATACACTCATACAGCGAAGGGTTAAAATCGTACTAAGTTCCGTCAAACTTACTTTACTTATTAATAAAATTAATATAATAAAAATTATAAATAAAAATTAACATTACCAAAAATCCGCGATGTAATTATAAACTGTTACAATATTGTTGCATTAAACTTTTATCGGTATAATTTTATTTAAATTTCATTCGAAATCGTCGGAAGCAGACGTTGAAAGAATTTTTCGTACGGGAAAATTTGTCTCTGTGGCATCGGCATTTCTGGAAATTGAATCGGTATCAATCAGACTGTTCGAGGAGAGAGAGAGTGAGGAAGGGTTTAGAAAGAAGCGGAAGAGTAGGCAAGGAACTAGGCGCGTCCCTGGCGCGGCGGATCAGTATGGTATCGAGCATTTGTTCGTCGTTTTGTTTGCCTTGAGAAGGTATTGGTGAATGCGAGCAAGCGAACCGAGAGTTGGAGCCGCCGTTCTCGGATGCCGTTGCATCGTCCTACCCACAATGCTTTGTGTCTATCGGCCGGTTTATCCGGCGATCGATTCGCGCAGCCTCGGCTGCGACTCGCTTACAACCTTCCGGAGAAAATATCGTAAGCGATCTCCGCGTCGCCGCCAGCAACGACGTCGCTGCTATTAGCGATGATATCGTATTCGACGTCGAGGGCCACGCGGAGAACGCGAACGGAACGAAGAGACGAGAGAGAGAGAGGATAAATAGAGGTAGAGAAACGGGGGAGAAGAGAATGAGAGAGCAGAGTTGAAGAAAAGAGGAAAAAACGAGGTAGACGGGGTAAAAGTTGGGATTTAGAAGATAAAAGTTATAGAATGGTACCCTCCGTGCCTTGCAAGAAGTCTCCTTTTCTTTTATTCAATGTTTATTTAGAGAGCTTTTAAAATATTAACAGTTATAAAAAGAAAAACAAAAAGTTTTTCTTGACGGAAGTACTTATTTCTGAACGTGCTATGTGTATTCAAACACTGTTATAGTTCTTTTTGGCTAAAGGGGTAAAGTGTGACGCTCCCCCTCGTAATTTTCACGGCCGCAAATATTTGATTTGGTTTCTTGCTCCCGAAAACGCTCTCACCACAACAGGATCTCGCGTTGTTATTTTGCAAGAAGTCACCTGACAGTAATTCGAAAGGAATGCGGCATCGATTCGTCCGATTGGGTCGTTCCACTGGCGCTTTCGGTTCTAGCCGAATTAATTGACTAAAGAGTGCGACGTTGTGGAGAATTCTAGTAGAATATTGCTGGTCTTTAGAATCTCACCTTCAATTTGTCTTCCGATATCGAATTTAAAATTTCAATGCGAATGCGATCGTCGAGTATTCGTTTTCGAGGAGAATAGAGACTGTAGTCCAGTCAATGAATGCTTAAAAGGGGGGTGTAGAGGGAAATGGAAGAAACATAATTTTTAAGGGACCTTCTACGTGCCCTCCTGCACCCTGCTCACCTTGGAGTGGGGACTTCTAGTACGTTTACCTCCTAACTAGTCCGAACAAAGTCCCAAAGTCAAAAATTGTGTTGCTTCCAATTCCCTCTACAAGTTTTCGTAGACTGGACTACTGATCGGAGGAAAGAAAGCAAAGAGGCTAGAATGAAATAGCGATACGGAAAAACGACGATGAACGGCCGGTGAAAATCGAGAGAAAGAGAGCGGTGGGAACGAGAAGAGGGGAAAACCGGAGGGCGTGGAGAGCGTGCGAATATTGGATCGATTGAACGAGCGTGCATGGTTCCATTAATCGAGCAACAAATCACGGGAATTGTGTCGCGTTTCTATTCGAAAACCGCGAGATACCGCTAGCCCGGGAAACGAACGACGCCCGACCGAGTGGAAATTGATAATGAAGCAAAAAACTCGAGGGCTGAATGCGGTGTTAATGAACACCCGGTTCATTTTAATCACCGTATTAAATATAGCCGCGGAACGAACGAACCAACGAACGAACAACGGTAACGTTGCGCGCGTCACGCGGCCCGAGTGACATTTATGCTGTTACAGGCTGTACCGGTAACGATGTTATTATCGCGAGTACCACTGAAAATTACCGGCCGGTATAATTTCGGCGCAAAAAAAAAATCCGCCAGAGAACAAACGCTTATCAAGGGGCTGTTCGCAACCTCCTCCATTTTCCAGCCAAAATTCCACTGTGAAATTCGAAATGAGAGTTTCATTCCGAATTTTTCATCAACGTATTTCGAGGTATTTATTTTTCGAAGGGCTGTTCAACCGAAATGATTATTTTATTATTTCCCCCGAAGCGTTTCACAGAAACAGTTCCGGTTCCAGCAGGAATGAAGATATTGTTCCCGGTTGTTTGTTATCTGGAGATAGATAAGAAGGCGTCACCGACATTGGAATGTTTAGCGTTATCGTTCTCGACGGTGCCACGGATTTCATAGAATCTGTGAACGATTCGTTCGATCGTGTGTCACGCGACACGATTTTTCACCACAGAATCGTGCAACAAAACCGAGTCGACCTGACAAGAGACGTGTGTCATTGGCCGGCCGGTTCCCGAGTTCCGACTTTCTCCTTCGGAACGAATCATTAGCTTTCACTCACACGAGTTATCCCGGTTTCCAGTCGATAGCCGCTTATTAGAGAGGCAAATTCTCGGTAGCGCCGATCGACGGGCCTGGAGTGTACATACTTCCACCGCGATAACTTGTGTGTTTCGGTAACCGAGAAATTAAGGGTTACCATGGGTTCGTCGACAACTGATCTCGCCGACATTTTGTTTATACCTAATGTTTCTAAGATTGATAATTATACATATAGAAAAGGTCTGCGTACTACAATTTTAATGAAATTTTAATATGTTATAGATTTCGACATTTTAAACAACTTTTTCCTGTTCGAATATAGGGGGGTCGCTTTTAGTTTTCGAGATATTTGCAAAAAACTGTCTCTAATACTGTATTGAATTTTTCATATTCTTGCATGCTCCGCGGCAACGTAAACCTGTATCGGGACCGCATCTGTTTATTTTTTGTTTGTAAACATGTTTTCTCTCTCATCTCTACAGCGTCAAAATGTAAACAAACGCCGCACCGGGACAGGCTTACGTTGCCGCGGAGCGTACAGGAATACGAAAAATTCAATAGAGTATTTGCGATAGTTTTTTGCAAATATCTCAAAAACTAAAAGCGACCCCGCTATATTGGAAAAGGAAAAAGTTATTCAGAATGTGTTGCTGCTTAACATATTAAAATTTTATCAAAATTGAAGTACGCAGATCTTTTCTATATAATTACCGAAGAGATTTTCTAATAAAACAAAAAAGAAAAATAAAGTGCAGTCCTGACCTAATACTGACCATAACTGACCTAATAGAACGATGGTTTGTGTTGAAACAGGTGAAAACATTGAAAAAGTAAATTACAGAAATATCTCGAAACTGCTTCAGCCAACAAGAGAGTCTCCGATAAAAACAGAGAAACCACGTAAACCGTAGTTTTAGTAGAAACCGTTTTTCTCATACTCGCAGGGAATCTTCCCACGTCCAGTTCCAGTCTGCCAGCCGTTCGCATGATTCAGCTGGTGGTGAAATAAAAATTGTTCGGGAAATACAGACGTAACCGGTGACTTCGCTATCGTGATCGGCAAATACCCAACACCTTCTCGAGCACACAAAGAGGAACGCCGTGGAACCTGCGTCCAACCGTAAGCGACGATCGCTGCGGATACCTGAGGCACTCGGGTACTAAAATGTTAAACGGCGCATCTGGCTTGTAGAAACTGCAATGACGGGTACAGAAATGGCGCAAGCACCGACGCGTACGCGTAAGGTGAGAGCGGCGTAACTGTCAGCGAGACGGTGCATCATCGTGACACGCACGTTTCGAGAACGCCTTCTGGAACCGTAAAATGTCCTACGTGTTTAACTTCCATTCGCGATCTCGCACCGAGACAGTGCTGACTTTATCTGCGGTTTTATTACCGATCGTAACATGTCAACTGATTCTTGCGGCGCTGTCAGCCGATCAAGTTGGCGGTCGCCAAATTATCAGCTTGTTAGGAGCTATTCTAAAACGACTACTAACTAAAATATTTCCATTTTAAATGGTTTTCTGAATTTTATCGATACAAAACTGATATAACACCAGCTACGTTTCAGTAGCTGATTAAAATATTAAATACGTTCAGTAATTTATTCAATTTAATAATGCAACAAATAGTTTATGTGCTTGTTTCATTTTTTTGATTTAGAAGAGAAGTCAGACAGACATTCCATTCCTTTTTTAATCATTCTGAGAAGTCGAAAATGGTACATAGATATTTTCCAATTATTTTCAGGTTTTCTGTCCAGTCGTTCAGGTGAATTTCAATGAATTTTATATCGATATATAACTGATACACCACCTCGTATTTTCAGTAGCTGATTAAAATATTAAATACGTTCATTAATTTAATCAATTTAATAATGCATCAAATACTGTCTATACTCGTTTCATTTGTTGATTTAGAAAAGACAGGATCGAAACAGGTATTTCATTCTTTCCTTAATCATTCTGAGAAGTTGAAAATGATACGTAGATATTTTCCAATTATTTTCAGGTTTTCTGTCCCGTCATGCAGAATAATTTCATTGAATTTGATGAAGAGTTTTCTATTTTTTTTTTAGTGGAGCATTAATTGATACCGAGCAATGTAGCAAAGAAGTAGGCATTAATCTTTTAAGTGGGGAATTGGTATTAATTCCTAAACGACTATTTCACGGGATCCGATAATGAGTAGCTGAAACCCGGGATCGAAACGGAATATACAAGTCCCCCATTAAAATAATTCGCCAACGGCAGAGATTACGTCGTGGCCGGGTTTATTGTCGCGGCGTACTCCCCTCATCCGGATATCGATTACCGTGAATTACAATTTCCTGCAACGCCGCCGCCGACCGCGGCTAAACTTTCCCACAAACGCGCCCGTTACGCCGCGGGTACGTTGTCTTTCGCAATTTTTTTACACCGTCGGGCTCGCGATACCGACCGCTGGAACCTGCTATTTTTCGAAACGATACGCGGAGGATATATTTTCAGCTGTCGTCCGGTCGATTGTCCAGTTAGGCCTCTAGACATGAATTTGCGAGTGCCTCGGCAAACACTGATAGCGCTTGGTTCCCAGAAATGTAGCACATAGTTGCCATAAACAGTGACGGATCTAATGGTAAGCGAACCAAGCGGCCGCGTGGGGCCCCGTGACACCATAAGGCCCGGAATTTCAAAGAAATTTATTTAATGTGGAACGGTATATAAATATTTTCATTACTTTTCTTTTTTGTTAATAAGTTTAGGAGAGTTTTCTTGCAACTTCTATTTCTAACTTGAGGGCCCCAAAATTGTTACCGCTTGGGGCCTCCACTTGAGCCGCCACTGGCCATAAACAATTTCGCATGCAAAATTCTTGAAGATAAAAAAAATTGAATAAAATAAACTTTCTAATCCTCTTAACTTCTCGAAAATGATTCGCATCGTTCGATTCAACCTGCAAAAGGTTATGTAGTTGTGCAGAGCCTCGAAATATTAATTCCAGCTGCTCTATGCTGATTTCGAGCACAATGATGCACGGTATAATGATAATTTAACATGCATACATGCTCGGTGGACTGCCATCCGTCCTCGCAAAGCGTCCGCGAGGATCCCTGTGTGTATGATTGACTCGGTGCTTACCTGAAAGCAGAAAAGAGAGGAAATCAGTATGAATGACGAGCTGCAGGCATGGGGACATCGATCAAAGTGTACGGTCACGATTATAGTTGCTGATCAAAGGTATTCGCGGTGTTCTGTGTTTACGCTGAATTATGCACGAGCGATCCTCGCGAATCGAAATCAATTAGCAGTAGAAATACCATAGAAACCAGAGTGGCTAGATTTTATTATACAGGGTGTTCCGAATTTAAATGGCAAAACCTCGGTAGAGTGTAGTTTGTTTTAGTTTTTTACTTTTACAGATTTGCTCGTTTTTTCTTCGTTTTGGATCAATAGAAAAATTTCCAGAAATGTGGTAATAAAAATTAAAAGCAACAAAAAGACATTGATCAAGTTGCATTGCCTAGGATCAAAGGTATCGGCGTAGTTCCGTGTTTACAGTGAATTACTATATCGGCTAGATCGAGCGTTGCTCTCGCCTACGATGGAATCGCGGGTCTGAAGCGTACCCGAGAGGATCTGTCTTGATTCATCAGCGGGTACTCTAACTCGTGCTGGTCGAGAATAGCGAGGACTGTTTGCAACTGCTGCGCCAGTCGCGGCCAAGCACCAATAACACCGAGTTAATGATGTTTGGTTGACGGATTTATGAGGGCAGTGCATGCCGGTGCACTGCACAGGGTAAAGGAGTCATTGCACGCGCTATAAAGATACGACCTCGAGAGCCGATCCCTTCGATCGTATCGCGGAAACCATTAGCTAGACCGCAAAAACGGGAATCGTACGTTTCCTTCTGACGCGGGAAAACAAGATTGATGCCACCGACCGATTGATAAGAAAGAAAATATTTGCCCCACGCCCCGAAGGAAATTGCCTCGCGCGCGCACTCGTAAACATCGACCTGACCGATCCAATTTTTTCCTACGACTCCTGCGCGTTGTCTCCAAACGTAAACGTCGAAACTCGATCCCCCGCCGCCGGAGACATCCCCTTGGAACCAGTCGAACGGTAAACGCGACCGACGAGACCGAGCCTATTGAGAACAGTATATATTTATAGCGTCGTAATAATATATGCGCGCGAATGTGGTTATTTCGAGTTACTGGCGCCTATAACATTCGAGCTATAAAACTTAACCTTAATAGCTAAATTTAACCACAAAGGTGCGTTTATTGCTGTCGAACGCGTTTTATTCTAGCCGCTGCTGTTCTAGCTGTCCTTTCTGGCTGCGAAACGATGATAAGGGTAACGGCGAATGATAAACTAGGCAAATACATATGCATCGCGATGTTCGTAACTCGACTACGGTGAACTCGGGACTTTCTTCGCTCGCACGAACGAAACGCGTTAATTTACGCGATGTTAAAATAGCATCGCTACGAACAAGGAAAATTTCACCGAATCGATCGGCGAGATCGACCTGGACTGACTTTCGAATATTTCTCTCGCTGTCAGGAAACACTCGTGGATGTGGCAATCATATTTATACCTACAATCGGGTCACCGTGCGCTTTCACATCTTTTCATTCACGTTTGTCAACGAACCATGACACCGTTCGACAGAAACCTAGATAATTGCATGCGACTCGTGTACACCGCCGCCAACAAAAAGTATCCGTTATAGTACGTAACATTGCTCGTTGACAACCGTGTTCAACCACGGCTGAAACACATCTATATATATTTTTTTTATTATAGAAAATCTCATGTGGGATTTGTTTCAGCATGATAGAGAATAAAATACGAAAATTACAAACTGATCAACATTTTTACAGATGTAAACTCAATCTGAAGATTTGTACCGAACAGACAGACAAGAAAGCGAACAACTATTAATATAATTTGTAAAGATGGAGTATTAAACATGTATGGCTAAATTATTCAAACTTGGCCTTACTTTTTAAACTAATGGCCATAAAAGTTATTAGGTAGTGGTCAAGTTTGAATAATTTAGCTCTCCATGTAACTCTATAAAAATTAAATAGCGTTCTTTTAAAATAATTTTTAGAAACGCCTCTTTCAGTATTGTAAGAAATATTTCTAAGCTAACGAACTTGCCCGTATTTTGTTTGATCTCACAACTGTTTACGGCTATAGGAACTTGGCTACTGTTTACAGGATGTTTTTCTTGGGATTTCATCGAGGTTTGTTGATTGTTTTTTTCGTCAGTATTTGTTGCGATCGAAGCTAATAAAAGTTATACTTATGTATGTTATGCTGCTATGTTCGATCATACGTACCTATTTCGTAGTGCTTTTTCAATACAACCCCTTTAAGGAGTAAAAAATTCAGCCATTCAATATTCTCACATACTGTAAAATTATTCATCCTTTAATGTCGACGTCGTGAGATGTACTTCCTTAAAATGACATATAATGTGTCGATTTAACATGTCAATAAAAATGATTCAGGATTTTTTACGGTCATAGAGAACTTGGCTCCTGTTTACAGGATATTTTTCTTGGGATTACTTTCTTTCCAACTCGATGGGAGTCCCAAAATCGAAGGAAAATATCGCAGGGAAGAGGTGGTTGGAGAAAATTAGGTGGGAAGAGGTCCAGGAGCGGAATCAAAGTAATTCGCGTGGCGTGTGCGGAAACCACTGAAGAATCTGCGAGGACCAAAACGTGGAGTTATGCTAACGAGGCCGGCGATTTGCGTTCCAGTCTGTTTATCGTGGTGTTGCAGAGCCCCACCCCGCCTCGAGTCTCGACGCGCGATTGGCAGAACGAGATTAGAGCGCTCGCGAGCCACCACGATAAGCCCATTGTTGCCCGGTTCTCGTTCGCTTTTAACGGCGGTGCGCACTTTTGAGCGGCGCTTTTGCTCGCCGATGTTTTCGCCTGGATTCCTCGGTGCAGACGCTGCAGAAAACACCGCAGTCCTTTGTCCTTCGCGGCTTTTCACCGATTTCCTGCGGACCGCGCCGCCATTTAATGACGCGCGTTATCGGTCGCCTGGACAAATCGGTTCGCTTGCTTCCTCTGACAAATTAGCTCATTCGGGGTTAGAAGCCTCGCTGAATTATTGATTCTAATTTCTTGCTGTTTTCATGCGAACGAAAATTCCCTGAAAACGCTGTAGGCCGAATTCCAAAAAAACTCTATATAATTATTGTATAAAAAGCTTTTAAAAGCCTCGCTTATATCAAAATGCACTAAGAAGGAGAAAATACTTTTTTTTAGGATATTAGTGACTACAAATAAAAGCGTGGACAGCTAAACTATTTTTTTTCTTCTTTTTTATATTTATTTAACGTCGCTTTCAACTCTTTGCTAAGCTTACATATACATATATAGAAAATTGAATATTATTTAGGTTTATGTTGAATGTATATAGTACTTATATTGTTGTATACATTAACAGTAAGTACACAATAATATTAAATTTTCTATATAAATTCTATATATAAAAATTTTTTATACGAAGATTCAATATAAACCTCAATAATATTAAATTTTCTATATAAATTCTACATATGTCATCCAGTTGTGGGAAGTGGTTTAAAATTCGAATACACGATTTGACAGAACAAGGCAAGCTAATATAAGCATGGTAATAATGGCACCTGTCTGGTGCAGAAGTGTTAGAAACTCGAGTGAAGATCTGCATGAAAAGGGGACATTTAAAATGCCAAGCATAAACGTTAGTGGGATTTTTATAACTGGATCCCGAATCGGTTGCTTCACGAAATTCTGATCTCTCGCCGGAGATCTGCGTTGCAATAATGACCAGCATTATGCTATGTTGGTCGGAGGGACAAAGAGGCGACCGCTAATAGGTGAAACAGGACACCGTGAGTCCGGCGAGGTCTCCAATAAACCCGATCCCGAGAAATCGGATTACGTATCATTGTTCGATCGCCAGTGGTCCCGGGTATTCGAAAGTGCAAAAGCGTCTGGTTCCGTGGCGAAAACTGTCAAAGGGCGACTACGTTTCGTGTCGCGCGTTGTGGACTTTTTCCTGGGTCTCTCTCGGGCCGGCCGCCCGCTGGGCAAACATCTTGCAAGCTGCCAGCGTAACTCCATACGCGATATCGTTGTCACGGCTAATCGACACTTTGTAGGATAATGCCAGGTCGTACACGCACAGCAGCGTCGTTATACTATGTGCTCGAACGATAACTATCGTCCCGCAGATCTTATTAAGCCCTGCTTTTTATCTGCTCTTTCATGCAACGATGTAGTATCCGTTGCTTAAGCACCTCCGCGTCGTTAGCTCTCCGCTCCTCCGATCTCAAATGAAATTATGCGAGAGCCCGCGCGTTTATTATAGCTGCGTCAAATTCAACTGGTTGCTCAATCCGGCTCTCCTCTCTCGTTAATGCTGCCCGCATCAACACCCGACAGAGTAATCGCTGGATTGCATGTGCTTATGCAAATCCAGGATTTCGCGGGACGATCTCCTAGATCTGGGATCTACCAGATGCGTACTCGCTCGATCAAATGTAATCTGATACACCGGCCAATGATAGTCACCGTTGTTTAGAGAGGAATTTTTTCTTCATTGAAACGGATTTTAATTCATTTATTTAAAAAAGCTCCGAGTCCGATTGTATCTGCTGATACGATGCAATATGTGCTGCGGATCTTTATGCGATTATGGCTTCGAAAAATTTTCAATAAGGGATTTAGTATGATTCTAATTCATTTCTGATCGTTTTGTGAATTTGTGAAACGCTATTGGAAACGTGTATACAAAGTAAAAATGAGAAAAATCCCATCGGAAAAAGCACGTTCATTTTTTCATGAATTTTCCATTTTCCCATTTTTCTTCCCTAGAAACTTTATTTAGACTATTACGAATATATATATATTTTTTTATTTTTATTTATGTAGAAGTTATAGAAGATGTGAAATGACTGCTACCACAGAAAATAAGATCTGATTCGAATAGACTTTCTTAAAATTGGTTTCCATCGACAATAAAGTCTAGTTTAAAGTTACCTATGTCAAATTATTCTTCGAAGAACGCTAAGTGGGCGGAGCCTGGTGGCCCGGCATAGGAGAGCGCGCCCCACGGAGCAAACCGTGGCCATTCGATCGAACCAGTTTCGATCCGAACGGGAAAAAGTTGGTAGCTCGAAAAATAAAACAGAAATTTCTCATTACACGTAACGATATATAAGGTATCAAGAATGTGATACGTTTCCCGTGGCCGAGCCGTTCGAGAGCGCTCGATAATTTATGGTTCGCAGAAACGGAAATAAAAGTGCGTTGTCCGCGGCTCCCGTCATTAATTCCCTCGATGCCATTACCTATTCTCCGGACAGAGAGCTGATAAATCTTCGCCGTACGAATTAATAACGCGGCGACTAGACTGGATCAATCTCACTGCCAAGGCCTCTGGAAAAAGGAGCATTATCCTGTCTTCGAGAAACTCGCGCGCCGCGTCGGCTCGCGGCGAAAGCAATTTGCTCGCCTCGAGAACGACGACGGTAAATCACGTTGCTACTCGACTCTAGTGGCCGTTCGCGAATTTTCCTAAGCGGAGAATATTTCTGTGGTAGTGGGAAAGAACGTCGTCGCATGTCGCAGTCAAAAAGTTCGAATTTACGCATTAATCGACCTTAGCGATACAGGATTTACGAATTCACTGGAAGAAATGTCATGAGCAGACCTGGGTAAAAAAAATATTTCAACTGAGTAATAAAAATATTTGCAAATACTATTTCTCACAATTATTACATATGTTTCATTATAAATTAATATTGAATTACTGTTCCAAATGAAACATGTAACACATTTGTATTTCTTGGTTGAAATATTTCTTACCCAGGTTTGGTCATGAGAACAAATTTGAAAGACTGATAAGAATAATATAATACAATTTTGACGATGTCCTATCTTCCGGTGAAAAAGCATTATTAATTTTTCTTCCAAGGTGGAGGTCCTTCGACAGGACTCGCCAGTCGTTGTTTCGGTTGTAACACAGTTGTGAGAAATAGTATTTGCAAATATTTGTATTTCTTGGTTGAAATATTTCTTACCCAGGTATGGTCACTATTATTTTTTCTTTCAAAGTAGAGGTCCTTCGACAGGACTCACCAGTCGTTTCCCTTTTTATCTCTGCGGCCGTTTCGGTTTTATCTCGACAGACAACGGTGTGTTTTCATCGCGATTCTCCGGTCACCGCAATTTGCTCACCTTGATGCGCATGCCACTCTAACCATGAGTTTACGCGCACGTAACACACTGTGCTGGCCCGACGGGCACACGTGTTGCACACGTGGTAGCACTCGCGAGCCCCGCTACACACGCGGCAAAACATCGCACAGGGCTCCCGGCACTCTTATTATTGTTAAACGCGTCATCATTAAATAAATTGGCCTGCTCGCTGCAGCGTTGCGCCGACGCGTCACGTATCTCATCCTCTTCTACCCAGCGCTACTTCACTCCCATCCTCTCTTCTTCTTCTTCACCTTGGTCTTCTTCTGATTCGTTGTTTTTTTCCGTTATCGCAGCACGACTTGACGCCTCGCGGTTCTACGGCGATCCACAAGGTCTGACCCGGCTTCGCCGTATACTTCGTGATCGAGAAGATCGAGACGGTGCACAGATAAAATCTGTGGTCTCCTTGTTATTATATAATAATGAAGAAGAAGGAAAATCTTTGATGTGTTAAAACTACAGATTTTATGCGTTTCATTCACGAATCTGACATCGATAAAATAATTTACCGGTTTTTGCGGTTATATGTTTCGCATTAGAATTTCGATTTTTTGTTATTGTACCAAATGACCTGACTCTTTATAACCAATTAGATGCGATGGTTTACAAAATGAAATTTTCAGCATGTGTACAACTAACACAGATCTGCAACACGTTTCCTTAAAATTTGATTAAGGTCCCAAATAAAAAAAAAGTCTTAAAAAATCACTTTTTTATTTATTGCATGTAACCTTGTAAATTATAATTTATGGAAAATCTATTTTGCGCATCACTTCTTAAACCAATTCTTTTAATTGATTCTAAAAAGTCAGGTCGTTTAGTACAATTATAAAAAAGTTATTAGTTTTTAAAAGGTGTACGAAGACTTATTTTACCGAGTCTACGTATATCTATACCATCATTAAATAATTATTTCAACGAGGTAGACAATTTTTCAATTCAGCTTCGTATTGAATAGCATGAACGCATAGAGTGCAACAAATACTTGTCAGAGAAGGCGATTAGCAACATGACCAGTCACTGTCTCGCCGGACGACCGATGATTAGCAAAATCAGCGTTCGCGCGTCGTTTTCACAAACAACGGTGCCGATTGCATAACTCGATGCACCGGTGCATTTAATACGAATCGTCGTCGATACGAATCAGTGAAATTAATGAAATCGGATCGCGTGAACGTCGTTCCTCTAACAACTTGTAATTAACGACACCGCTTGATTCAACGTATGTAGCTACCGATAAGTATTCGGGAAGTAAAATCCAGTCCGGACGGATCTCGTTGCAACGATCGACGCGATAATGCACCGTCGATGCGTGCACCACTATGCGTCATTCTGTAGGTACGTGTATCCAAAGACAGAGATAGAGACAGAGAGATAGAGAGAGAGATCAGAGAGGCTGCGTTACGAGTTGACGCCTGATCCGGGCAACGTGCCGGGCACAACATTGCGCACGTGCTATGAATAGTTAGAGCCAAGTTAGCGCTGATTATCGTCGTGTTGGCGTGTGCAGTAGACCTGCTCTCTGTACTAAAAGCCATGACGCTGAAATTTTCTGATCGGACGGCCCATACGGCTCGCTAATATTAGAATCGAGCACATACCAGCATTTCTCACTCTCTGTTCTTTGTTGGACCCGCGTCCCGGATTGCCCGAGGAACGTCCCGAGAGGGCAAAGGTCGAAATTATTAGCGATCTTCTACCTCGCAAGTTTCCACCCCCCGTCGTGATTTCAATGCGACCTCTGATCGTCACGGCTTAGAAATCGATGATAGGACGAGCAATAATTCCCCGGAACTGGATATGTATAACTTAAATGGCATGTAGCCGCGTCATTCGTGCGTCATCGATGCCAGTTTAGCGTGACCGGACTGTCAGGTTCACTCTTTTCCTTGTTACAGAGCAAATGTCGCCGCGGGGGTGGCGCGCTATGCGACAAACCGATGAAATCTGTGTCGAAACGTAAGAACTATCGATAGAAATCAGATGGAACGATGAAATTTTTTTTTAATTAAAGCTGAGACTTTGCAGAATATGAGATCATTATGGAGATTGTGGTACGAACGATCTTTAACCTTTTGAAATT
This sequence comes from Lasioglossum zephyrum, assembly GCA_028455615.1. NCBI lineage: Eukaryota > Metazoa > Arthropoda > Insecta > Hymenoptera > Halictidae > Lasioglossum > Lasioglossum zephyrum. Next base: position 7,036,925 of record CM052326.1, read on the forward strand.
GTTTGCATCAACTGCGATGAACTGCCAAGTAATAATTTCTTTAATTCTTTACATTGACGTTCCTAAATTTTTTAAATCAATTTTTTAAATCAAATTTTTTAATGGGGATGATAAAATTGAAGAAAGGTCAGTTTTTGTGTTTTACTTAAAGGAAAAATATTAAAAAAAACAATTGAAACAACATTTTCAGAAAAATAAAAGATAATTTAGAATAATTTAAATTGATGTTTTCGGAGCAAAGATTCGATCCTATGTTAATAACTGAGGAATTTTGCAAATAACTATAACTTTTTCAATGTTTCGGTCTAGTTTAAGACCATTTTCAAGAAAATCTTTTCATAAAATAAATAAATTATAAAAATAAAAATCGAGATAAGGGGAACGTTTATAATTTGGAATAGTAAGAAAACACATTCTTAGTTTACTATATTATACCAGATTCGTTAACCGCATCAGATACGAATAGTTAATAAACAACAAAACGGGAACACAAATTCTTGCAATCGTGTAAAATGGAAACTGCGTGCAGCGCTCGGATCGATCTCCGAACGAGATCAGATTAAAGAAGGTACTTAAGTGGATCTAATTAATGACCGTAACAAGGTCGTAACAATTTATCAGCGCGAAGCAGATTCACGTTACAGACTCGTGCAACCGGAGACGATGAACAACAGATGGTTGGAATTGGATCTTAGATCGAGCACACTATACTTTGAAAAACGCTGATGATGCAACGCGACTAACTGCGGATTGTAAATACACGTATTTACGGCAATCATATATGCAAATTGTTTTTCTTTGTGTTACTATGTCTCGTTCCTTTCGTCGCGGGTATCTGGTTTCATCCGCTGAATAATCGCAACCTGTACGTATTTAAAATCTTGTTGATATATAACGTCTGATCGACAAATGTTTCTATTCGTTTTTGCGTACTTGATCTTTCACGACTCGAATCCCGCAAGCGAAATTAATGACTCGGACGAATCGTAGAACGAATTCGCAAAGGTCACTGTTATTCGGCACGACGAACAATGTATCGGCACGATTAGATTTAGGTCAAGGAGAAACCCGATAGAGCAACTGAAATCACGGCGTGCCAAACGTTTGGCATCGCTCGCATTGATCACGCGACTACACTCGGGAACTATGTACAATCGATACAAAAGAACCAGCCAGTAGGTCAAAACTTTTATCTTCGGAACTTCACCACGCGACGATGTTTCGAGTAAAGTTCCTCGACGAAATAAGCTTTCGAACAAAAATTTCGCAAACAGATAATCCAACGTCTAGAAGGGTTAATGGAAGGTAGGAAAACGTCGCACACGGTGGTCCAGGAAAATTATGGTTTTTCAGTACGAGGCTTGGAAAATTTTTTTTTATACATGCTACACATCATTTCCCGTAGATGTTTCGACGCTGATTTCAAATCTGGTTTCAAAATTTGTCTACGACATCAGGATTTTGATAACACATTAGTTTGAAGGTATATCGTATTTTCATACATGTAACACAATAAAAATAATAACAAAAATGAATGAAATATTTTAACGTTTTCAGTTACTTACGAAACATGAAACACTTCAACGTCTGTCATCGCTTGTCGTTTCGCTGTCATTACTACTTCAATTTCCTTAACATTGTACAAGTTTAACGAGTTTAATCAAGGTTAAAAAACATCTTACCATAATCTTCCTATTTTTCCTATATTCTACAAAGTTTCAGCTTCAATTCGAAAAATATTTCATCGGTCTACCTCATTTCTATCAAAAGTTCTTTGATTTCGAAACAAATTTCGTCCGACTTGCCCACTGTGGGGCGCTGTGGGAATGCGAAATATAATTGTTCGCATCCCGACGGCATCATTATGTTTTCCGGCTAAACGTCGCGAGCGAGCGAGCAAACGAGCAGGCAGAGGCGAGTATTGTTGGTCGGTCGGATCTTCGCGTTTCCATTCAATTGTATTTAATTAAGTTGTACTCGTTTGTACGTCTATCGTATCTGTTCGAGTATCTGGCGTCTGGATGCGGTGAGTCAGACACTGTAATTTTCCCAGCGGCTCTCGCGGTAAGCCAGCTAAGTTAGTCAGTCATCTAGGCAGCGATATGGCAGAGCGAGTAGATCGGCACCAGTGAAAAAGCTGGAGTAGCAAAAATCTAGATGCAGGTGTATCCTGCGTTGGTTGAAGCGAGGCAAACGGCGCGCGCGGCTGGTAAACCGCACTATGACTAATTATCGGCATTGACGCGACTAAAGGAGCGGAAGACCGGTTGATCGAGGTTGTCGGGGGCTTATGCCAGCGGAGAATCAGTAGTTGGCTAGGCCCGGTGCTCTCGCAAACTCATTATCCGAGGCTTGTACCAGAGCCCTGCCCTATCCCTTTCACCGTCCCTTCTACCGACCGTACCTCCCTTGTCCTCCTCTCGTCTAGCGTCTGTCGACACTAATTATAACCGTAATCATGCCGCGCATTAACTCTCCTTGTACAGGTAATTGTTAATGAGAGCACGCGAGCAGGCTTACATCGCTAGTCCCCCGCAAGTTCGCATTGGTAATTAGCCACGTCTTCAATAGACACAGTCAGCCAGCTTTTTTGGCTACCTCGCCCTCTATATTACCATTCGATGCATACCAAAGTAATTCCAGTATTCTCAAAGCAACATTCAATTACCGTTTCAACAGCAGCTCGATCGTAATTAGAGATTTCTTAATTGGAGAAGAAAAGCTTGATCGCGCTGTAATACCCGTCGGATCTTGATTACACCCCGATCACTAATCGGGAACGCGTTCGCCGCTCCTTTGTAAACGTTTATTGCTAAATAGAAGAGGGTCTTCGCGCGAAATAAAAATGTTCTACCTGAATCGCAACGAGCTGGAGGGAAATTGATTTTCCCTTCGTAACCCTTCACTTTTTTAATTGGAAGGAGGTCAGTTTTTGTGTTTTATTTAATGGAAAAATGTTGAAACAACATCTTCAGAAAAATAAACATAGTAAGAAATCACATTCTTAGTTTTCTGTATATAAGATTTGTTAACTGTATCATTATATTCAAAATATAAACCAATGATTCCTGCAAGAATCCAACAGAATTCTTTTCTTTGCATATATGTATATAAAATTTATATAATACATCGTACAATAATTAAATGTTTCGTTATTGATTCGATACGGACATATTTAATCGTGTGGACAATATTTGGAATAATGGTAGAGATTTTTTCAAATTCTTCCAATGCTTGTTTTAATTCACCCCCATTTTTTGGATAAACGCATGAAACCCGTTGTCCATTTATCACAACAATTAAACAGCGAAGTCACAAGAGCGGTTCCTTTATTTGTAGAATAAACAGGGGAATAAACAGATCCACTTCCTCCCTTCCCCTCAATTTCTCCGTGTGCACCGATTAATCTTGATTTCTCGCGATTCGTCATATTGATTCGACCCTCGATCACCCTCTACTCCGCGAGCGCAACGGAATCGATGAGAACTCGATCCAACGGGGTAATAATTAGAGCGATGGCGTGTAATGGACGAAGCAGAGCCGATATTATCGCAGCCAGGACGGCGCGGAGCTAATCGATGCCGGGCTAGGGTTCATCGACAAAATAAAAGCCAGGCTATTACCGTGAACGGTCGGCAAACATGTTTACGTCGTATATTCTTGCAGAAAAATATTGGAACGTTATTATCGACGGAAATAATAGGTAACGTTGAAGATGGAAATACCAGTTGAAAAGGGATATTACTAGCTGGGTCCAAGAGGCTTTGAAAGCGTACCACGTATCGAGGAACAAGAACAAGAATGGCCGCGTCCCGAACTTCCGGTTCGCGTCTCAATCGGAGAGGCATCACGCCCCGGTTCCACAGTCATTCGTCTACCATTCTATCCTCTCCTCTCTCTCTTGTAGACGTGGGTAGATACGAGCCGAAGAGACAGCCGGTGAAACCGATGGAAAGGAGGAGGGAGGGAGGGCGTTATTGTTCTTCAAAACAATTTAAACTTTAATTACTTCGGTGAACTGCAGAAACGGCGTTGCGACAGTCTCACTGTTTGCCATCGTAAAATTAATTGGCTTGCCCCCTCCAGTCACCCGCGCCTCTTCCTCAACAGAGCTCTTCCTGCTTCGACCACGCTCCAAACTCTCGTACGATTCTCTCTCTCCCTCTCTCTTTCTTGTTCTCATTCCCCGTTCCCATTCCAACTCGATGGTCGCCACCTTCTACACCGTTCCATCCACCTTTCCTTTCTACCGTTTCCTTTCCGGAACCCTTCTGGACCAATTGCAACCGAGCAGCGGAGATCGAACCCGAGAACTCCAGCTTTTCCCCCGATGCACTATCCCGATGCAATTAGAACACCGAGCGGGACCGCCACGCTCCCAACTACGGAGATACGTCCGGATATCGCTCGAACGTCCGCGGATATCATTCAACGCACTGTGGACCGTTTCCATGGAATTGGTGGAATTGATTGAAAAACTTTAAAGTCGTTAGAGAAAAACGTAGCTAATCAAAGCAATATGTAGCTCGTGTAATTGTGATTATTTTTGTTTGAAAAAAATACACCGAAAAGCTTTGAGCACCAACGAACGTGTGTGAAAAATTCCAGTGTAACAGGTTCGATAGTTTTGTCTGAGAAAAATTCATTCGACCATGGCGATCGTCGACCCATGTATTTCAAAACATATCCTATAAAAAATATATGTATAGTTGGTGAGATTTTGATTATTTTTTGTGCTTGAAAAACATCACAGGCGCCCTTCAAATAGCAATCAATGTGTGTGTGAAATCCCGATCCAATCGGTTCGATAGTTTTCCTGCAAAAAATTCTTTCGACTATGGTAACCGTCGATCCATGTATTTCAAAACATCGACTGTAGAAAAAAATATATAGCTCGTGTGATTTTGATTATTTTTGCTTGAAAAAAAAATCACAGACGCACTTCAAACAGCAATGAATACGTGTAAAAAAGTTCCAACGCGACGGGTTCGATATTAATTCTGAGAAACATTTGGAGAAATTGAAGATGAGCCGAAAATCGTACCGCGACTGCAACGATTCGATATTAGTCGATTCCGGGGTGGCTGTAGGAAGAATGGCCGATTCCGTCGGCACAATAAAGGTTAGAGCACCGGTGTAATTGAGAAAGCAGGGTGTGCGCGGCCGGATCCGCGGAATTGAAAGAGTCGAATCGATCGCGAGAGCCACCCCCCGTCCGACAACCCCCGAAGCCAACGCGATATTGGGAACCGTGTTTTGGCAACTGCGCGCCGTAAAACGAGCTCAATACCCGCCGTTTGATACCCGTCGCAAACGCTACCCGATGCGGTGCGGGGAAATTCGTGACCCGCGTCCGTAATTGAAACGACGCGATATCCTCGCGGCCTTGCGCACTTCTGTCTAATCAAAGGAATCGACTGGAAAGTCGCTTTCAGGCTCGCTTCAACCAATTCTAATTAGGAAAGATTTGAAAATCAAAGAAAGCGCGATGAATGCCGACCATCCCCTTAATTCTAACTACTAGACAATAGATTTTACGCATTTATGACAAAAATAAGTAGGTGTAACTAGAAACAGTAAAAACATTAGATGAATTTAAAACCATTGTTATATTATTTTCGATAAGCGAAGATTGCAAATCAAGTAGAACATTTTTATGCATTCATGTAGAAATTATGGCTGGGTGAAATATGAAACAGTAAAAGATTTCAGAATTAGTTTGCAAAACTTGGCTACATTTCTTTAATGAAACGAAATTTTAATTGCACATCGTATCTTATACAAGTTGAAAGACAGTACAGAAAAAATATTTTGGACATTCACAAATACTATCTTTAATAAATTTTACTATTTTATTATTAAATAGGATTGTGCATTGTATATGATATATAAACCATACTTGGTTTAAAGCATTAAATGAATCACGAGATTTCAGAATATTCCAATGCTGTGGTTTGGAACAAAAGCATTAAGGCAAAAAATTAATTTTTATATTTTGCTTGGAAACCATGGAACACTGATAAAATTTGACCACGTCGAGACTGAACACAACGAATTAATCGAATATCCAACAATAAATAGTACAGAGGGTGAGACGAGGGGTAGAGGCTGTGGGTGAAGACGCCGGGGAAGAAACAGAGGGCGAGCGTGGAAGAAAAGTGGCGGAGGTAGCCGGGAAAAGAGAGGAGCAAGCTCTCTCGCGGGGGTGTCTGAGGGAGAGAAAGATAGAGAGAGGGTGCAAGGAGGTGCAGCGATCGATGCACCGTCCCCGGCCATACGGTGGTGCCTGAGTCAGCCTTTCGCGAGCATTGGCCGCCGGCATTACGGCTGCGCTTGTCGTAGAAAAGCGGCAACCGAGGAGCGGATTGGGGATGAAGGAGAAACGGCCGAGGGTGGAGGGTGAGGAGAGAAGACTGAATCGTTGCCGCCAAACGCAGCCTCTGCAAGAGTACCGGCTGGTTACCGCGGTAGAAGTGACGTTCCAAATGAATATCAACAAGCGCGCAGCCTCCAGATGAGATGAGATGAGACGCGGAGGAATGGGGGCAGCGGCGCGAGGGGATGGGCGATGAGACCGGCGGAAAACCAGGGAAAAGAGGGAAACGAATTTTATTTTCGCAGCCAAGCTACCCGCGGACACATAACGGGGATAGTTTTTCTTACTCCGACGCTCTTTACTCCTCACCTCCTCCTACTACCCTTCCTCCTTCTTCGTCTTCTTCTCCTACTAGTTCTCCCCGTCTTTTGTTTGTCGTCCGTTCTATCGATTGTCTCGAAGACGCCCGACTCGGTGCAACGCGCTCCAAAGGGAGAGGCCTTCGCTTCTGCACAGGACACTGTTGCATTTTCTTTTTTTTTTTTCTGGCTGTGCTACTAAGGGTAGGTTTCCTTTAACTCTTCAGGGATGCTGGCAAGAACATGTATATCATATCGTATTCCTAATTTCCGGAATACGGAACCATGCAGAATATATTCTGGCATAACAAATACATTAAAAGAGAGAAAAGCTTTGAAATTTCACTGTGCGAACCCCTCCTTTTTAGCCGCGTACTTTTCAATAAAAATTCAATTCGTCTCAATAGACTTTTTAAAAATCAAATGAATTGTTCGTTTCTGACCATTGATAATTTCTATCAAATACTTTAATGATATCGGCGCACTGGTTCCATCAATTGTTATTTAAAAACACTCTCGCAAGAAATTTTTAAATTCATAGAATTATTGAAACATTCTGCTATATTCTGCGGAAATGAAAAATTCGAAAATCGCGAGCGCAACGCGCTTCTAAGTCCCCTCGGTTACATTGGAGAATATGCAGAAACGATAAGAAGGGGTTGCAAAGGCGTCGCGGGGGCGGAAACCGCAGCCACTTCATTCGATGGTTATTTCATGCGTGCAGCGATAACATTTTCCTAACATTTATCGAATTGTTGAATGGCAGAAGAGGTAAATAAAATATACGAAGCCGAAATTGAAATTCACCGTGACCGTTTCGATGGAAATAAAGAATTACGCTGAGCCGACATGATTTTCCATGTAACTTCTGGTTTACGCAATTGAAATGAACGATGAGGTGCGTAGAAATTGCTATTACAAATTGTTCAGTGTTTCATGCAATTTCTGACTCGACGAAAACACTTGCGAGAATCAAGATGTACTTCAGATGATAAACAGCGAAATTACAGAGGCATTGGAGGCGAACGAGGAATCGTTCGTTTAGAAGAAAAAAAATTATATAACAAAGTGCAGCGAGCGGAATGACTTCCCTGTTAATACAAACATTCTAAGAGCCAGGAAACAAAACCTCGTCGCAGTGCTTTCTTGCTAATGTTTATAGTACTTTCACAACTTTCTCGTACGTTCCAGGTACGTCGCAGCTGCACGATAGATCTAATATTAATGACAAACTGTTTCTCAGCTGAAAAACAGACCGAGCTGGATAAGATTTTGATGAGGTGTAATTTCCTTGAGCGCGATACCACGAAAACCACTGTGGACGTGAGAGTCTCTGTGACATGGTTTCTTCAAACTCGTTCAAACGTTCAATATATCATTGAGAACATTAATTGTTGAAAAATTCTAAAAATTGAACGGTTTAACTATAAAAATTAAGGGAAACAGTAACATTCAATTTAGTTTCAGTACACAATTTTTATCTTGCATAAATATCCGCAATTAAATAACGCAACAGACGAATTCCTTGTCTCATGCGAAAAAAAGAAACGTTTCTGGACACAATTGTGGCGGATAAATTTTACAAAGGATTGTAACTTGACCAGAAAATACGCGTTCGAGCGTATCGGGACTTTCTAACTTGCCGATTCGTATCGTCGTTTTTCCCGCGATTAACGCGGAGACCTCGCGATCGGACTCGGCTAATTAAGTGGCGGGCAGGATCTTATTACCGCATTGTAAAACCAACGTCTAATAATACCGCGACGTCTAGGTTCCATAAAGTTTCGAAACTGTTCGAATACGATTTCCAAGGCACGGCTCTCGGTCGAATTAATGCGGAGCATAAAAATACATTCAGCTCTCGAACTCCTCTCGGCCAGTTATCCGATGTAAGTGGCAATTTTCTCCGAGACGCATGGAAATCTCCTTTGAGAGCTTAGTGTCGGCGCTCGGGCTGGGACTAAACTGCGCATCGAGTTCCCCGAGAAATTACCTCTGCGGTTTCGCGATAATAATTACGATGAATGGCCTTTCATTCCCGCGGAATCAAGGAGTTTAAAGCGATAGAGCTGTTTTACAACTCGGATCGATGCGTGAAATTGTCTTTCCTCGTTAGAAAATAACATAGTCGAACGTGGACTGACTCACAATGTATCCACACCGCGATTTCTAGAACGTATTACGTTCGATAAAGGCGACGCTCGTGTTCCACCGTTTCCATGTGTCTGTCTAGGCATTTATCCAGGCATAAATCACGCGCTTATACGTATCTGCGCGAGCTTGTCTTCCTTCGCTATTTAATCCACCTTCGATACCGATCGAACAAACGCACGGTTCGTCGATTAACTCATTTTTTCCTGTTTCACTACAATCTCTCTACACTGCGGAACTTTATGCGTTTGTAGGATAATTGAGTTGATGAAGTTCGAAATTGTAAGAATATTTCGTATCGTTTTCGATCCTATGTTACTAATTAAGTAATTTTGCAATTAACTATAACTTTTTTCAACGTTTCAGTCTAGTTTAAGACAACTATCAAGAAATATATACTTGCGTCTGTAAAAATTAAACCACTGTAAATTATATAGTTCCAGTTAATTTCCGTGTCAAAAGAATATAGCAAATATAGTAAAACTAATAAAATAAAATATATAAATATAGTAAAATAAAATAAATATAGTAGGAGGTAAATGAAAATTAATTTCATCCCTTAATTGATCTTTTACATGGAACGGATCATAACAATATTCTGAGATATTTCTAATCTTTTACAAATGAAACGAATCAAACGTTATTTCATTTAAAAAGGAGGGCGTAATATAGTAAATATAGTAAAACTAATAAAATAAAATATATGAATATAGTAAAATAAAATAAATATAGTAAGAGGTAAATGAAAATTAATTTCATCCCTTAATTGATCTTTTACATGAAACGGATCATAACAACATTGTGAGATTTTTCTAATCTTTTACAAATGGAACGAATCAAGCGTTATTTCATTGAAAAAGAAGGGCGTAATCTTTGCGCGAAATCTCCACGACGAGAGTGTGGCTCGTTAAAATACAGCAAGGGGTTCAAACGGACACTTATCCGTTGCTTCAAGAAAAAGTACGATTTCACGAAAGGGAATTAGCATGACCACCCGCATAATTGGCGTTCGCAAAGGCCTAGCCGACTTGGACTAAACTCGAGCGAAGTTAGAACGCAGAAGTATAGTTACTGGTAATGTCGAGGTCAATCGTACTCTCCGTGACCTATGAGAACCGGCCGCCTGGGTATAGCGTGCTCATAGAGAGATAGCTATGATGTAGAGGCGTAGTCACTCTGCCAATTAACCGAGCTTTGAAGTCAGCTACCGCGATTGATCTCGTCGAGAGAAGTTGCTCGTTTTCAACAACACCCGTGTTCTCCTCGTCGCTCGCTGCGTTCTCCCTTGAACCGCGATAAATTTCATAGCGGCCGATTCGCTATGCGAGATGCTAATGCACGCGCCGTATGTATCGATAACATTCAATAATGAACTTACCCGGGGAAACGTGAAATTCTAGCTCTCCGGGCCCGATTGTAAACACCGAATAATTATGCAACACTGTTTCACCGCGCAATTTGCAATTAACCACCGATAATGCGAGTCCACAGCGTCCGGAATCGACGAAGACACGCATCCCGAGATTATTTTCAATGATTCTATAAATTCTATCAACCCTCTGCTACTCTAAACGTCCTCTTTAATCTATCTATATAAATAAAAATTAAATGCTGTTTGTTGGTAAGCGCGTCACTTCAGAAAGACTTCTTTTAGGAAAAATTGAAAAAGTTGCCCGAAAAAATGGAAAATTCGGGAACAAATGAAAGAGCTTGAACTCAAGACCATAACTCACGATTCTAACGATGGATACGCATAATTCTTATGATTCTGGAAAAGTTTTAAGGAAAACAAAATTAGAGGCAATTAAAAAGGAAAGTCGGAAAATTTGGATCAGCTGCAAAAATCATAATTTTTGAAACTCAAACTCAATTTGTTCGATCACTCTGAAACACGTTTTCTTTCACATTTTTACTTTGTTTACACATTGGAATAGCTTCTCACAAATTCATAAAACGAACACAAATAAATTTATTGAGATTTGAACAGGACAACGTCTGTCGGGTCAGCTAGTAGAGAATAAATGTTTCGTTATTTAGTCGACAGCTTTGCCTATGCTTGAAAAATTAATTGAAAGATAGTTACAAGTTAGAACCGCACTATACTGTGTTTCTGCACAGTAATTGCGTACACAGAGATGACGTTCCGCAGCCACCCTTCACGCAAGGTTCCGCCGGTGTCGCGTGAAGATCACCGCGTACGCAATGCTCGCGTCACGTGACAAGCCTCGTGAACAGCATATGCGAATTTGCAATGCGTATCCGAATCAGTGAACCCCCGAGCAGCCGGGGGGGATGAACGGATACATGCGTAAACGTGGATGCAGCCAGCAAATAGACAAAACAAGAATATTTGCCAGGGGTGCAAAGGGGTGAACGATGTTTAAACTGGTGTTAAATCACTCGTTTATACCGTGGCTACCTTTCAAATCGCGGCCATTGTGCTCGCGCCCCAAGAACCTCCCCTGCGTCTTTGTTCGGCTCGACTTTTCAACAGAATCATCCCCCGTGCAGAACGAAGCTCGCTTGAAATCTAATTTTTCAGCATTAAAAGTAAGTTACTAGAACGAAATAAAACATTTAATTCTACTTTCGATAAATTGAAAAATTGCAAGCCGTTAGTACCAAATAAAACATACATCTAACCTTTCAACAGAATCATCCCCCGAGCAGAACGAAGCTCGCTTGAAATCTAATTTTTCAGCATTAAATGTAAGTTACTAGAACGAAATGAAACATTTAATTCTACTTTTGATAAATTGAAAAATTGCAAGCTGTTAGAACCAAATAAAATATATATCTAAGCTTTCAACGATTAGAAAATTGTTAAACTGAATTTACCAGAGAGGCCCAGCACTCTACTGTTTATTTTCACAATACATGCTACGAAAACATGTCCTAAAAACTCCTGTATATCATGCCGCAAACAAGCAGGTCCCCTACAGAGCGTTTCAAAACGATTCAAATCCTCCACTGGACGGTTTCTGAAGATTTTTAACGATAACTTCGAGAAGATGCTCGACATGATTCAGGTGTTCCGTGTCAGACGCAGTTACCCAACCTGCGTTAATAAATCTGGAAGCTCTTAAAGCTCTCTCGGACAGCCGTATGAACCTGAGAAATCCGTTCTATTCCAGCCGGTATCGAAATAGCCCCGACGTTGAAACACATAGAGCAGCGCGGCGCGTTTATTCGTTTCGCGTGCGATCAGCTCGAAGATTAGTGAATCTGCCCGGTGGCGAGATTCAACGAAGAGAACGGTTTGTTTCTCGGGACGGTTTAAATCATCCCTGGTTCCGCGGGAAATATTTTCCGCAGTTTTTTTCGGTCGGGTATCGGCCACTTTAACGAGCCGACGAGCCGGTAATTCCTATCCGGAGAGCAGTTTATTAAAAGTTGCCTTAAGGAAAATATTCGCGGGGGCTTTTAGCCGTGGCTAAATAATTCACGCGATTCAATATCAGCTGAAGAGACTGCAGGTAAAAGGAGCGGCGCAACGGTGTTGGAAAAGCCCCGTTTGCAAACGGTGTGCAACTTTGTGGAGGCAGCAACGAGGCAAAGCTCGGGATGCACATAACGTTTCAGGATTAATGCTATAAAGAAATCTCGAGCGGCGCTCTGGCTCGCCGAGTGGGATGCGCCCAGAGGCAAGCACGAAAAACACTCGTATATTCCCGGTGCATTCTCTGTTTACGGGCTGTTAACTTGCGTGCGACCGTCTCGAGTTACATCAATAAACACGTACATAGGATGCGCGCGCACGTGCAGACCCCGGCTCGACAACGGGGCGGATGTGCATCGGGGGTGCAACGAGCGAGAGAGAAAGGGAGAACTCTGTGGCGGGGGTGGCATGCAGAAAGTGCAACGGGAGAGAGAGCCGATCGCGAACAAGCGAAACAGATAGAAACACACACACCCCTTTTATTATCATTCCCCGAGTCTCGTCTTACGTCGATAAATATTTATTGCCGAGCGCCTGCGCGACCACAGCACCTCGCCGCTGCTCTATGCGCCGGAATGCGCTCGCATAATCGCCGGGGATGATCGTCTCTCTCTCTTTTACAGATTGTTCCAATTTCCCACGTATGAGCAATTGTTTGTACTCGTTCCAATGAGGAGAACGTGACGAATGTATAAATGAACGTCTCGTTAAAAAATAATTAGCGTCTGCGACGATGTCAGTAAGATGTTCGCGCATCCATCGAGGCATTACCGCGCAGTTTCGGTCCAGAAAGAACGTGACGAATTTATTAATGAACGTCTCGTTAAAAAATAATTAACGACGATGTTCGGACACTTTTAAAAAGACGAGTACATTTTTAATATTGGACCATACGATTTGACATTTTTTAGAAAGTTAGAATAATTGGATTGTTGCACGTGACTAAAATTTTTGAGAAAACTATAAAACGTATTTTAAAAATTTTCAATACATGTACATAGACCCACATAAAAAGTTGTAAAATGCAACTTTTAGTATTTTTTTTACAATTCCGATCAATTGCAATTTTTGAAAAAATCATTTGTCACATACTGCAGCAGACTAATTGCCCTAGCTTCGCAAAAAAAAAGTTTAAATCGTATAGTACAATCTTGAAAAAGTTATCGTCTTTTTAAAAGTGTCCAAATATTAGTTGGAGTCACTGTAAGCGAGATTTCGATCCGGAAGTTTGCGCATCTATCGAGGCGTTACCGCACCGAGTTTTGTCCATTGAGCAGCAATCTCTGAGAACAGTGCGCGCTCCTTTCGGTTCCTTGGTACCCACGCGAAACCTCGGTATAAGGGACTAATTGGATTTCGCCCTCCTCGCCACGCTAATGACCGTATTCCATTTCCGTGGTTCGAACCCGGGATGCAACGGGACGGGACTCGATGCGACGGGACGCGGTGCATCTCGTTGCACGATCTTCCCGACGAGAATCGCATTACACCAGTGTACATAGCTGAAAGATCGTGTTTCGTTCGGCCGACACGCGCGAGCGGCCCGATCACATTGAAAGGTCGCCGACGTACGTGCATTCGCAACGAACGATCCCCTATTGAAAGGTCCTCCGCTGGTAATTTAACGGCTTATCCCTCTACCGTGCGCGTTCTCATCCAGACAATATAATCGTGCTCGGAGACGTGTTATTTGTACCCCCAGAGCGTACTTCTCGAGGAGCCGACATGCAAATTCTCCGACTTTTTGCCACGGCAAACATGACCCGCGCTAAAAAAGAAATAACCAGCTGATCGCTCTTCGTATGCATAGTTTAAACTCTCCTAGAATTGCATTCTCTCCTACCGTTGCATTTATTTACTCGACTTCTTGTTCAGCCAGCCGCTGACTGCTAGTTCAGCTTTCAATGGCCTACGAAATTATAATCATCGCGTTAGCAGTTCATTTGTAAAATGTAACTATTGGATTCCATGTTTGGAAATCGGGTACAACACTTTTTACGAATTGGAAAGAAGTTTTATTTAGCGAACGGTAGTGGAGTAAAGTACAAGCTGTAACTTGTTAGCCCTCGTACGCTACTGAATCATTTTTATTTGACACGTTAAATCGACACATTATATCTCATTTTAAGGAAGTACATCTCACGACGTCGACATTAAAGGATGAATAATTTTACAGTATGTGAGAATATTGAATGGCTGAATTTTTTACACCTTAAAGAGGTTGTATTGAAAAATAAACACTACCAAATAGGTACGTATGATCGAACATAGCAGCATAACATACATAAGTGTACGTTTTATTAGCTTCGATGTTGCAACAAATACTGACGAAAAAAACAATCAACAAACCTCGATGAAATCCCAAGAAAAACATCCTGTAACCAGGAGACAAAAAAAGCGTTTGTAAAAAATAGTTTAAAAGAACACTGTTGCGATTGTTGATCTAGTGCGACGTTCTTGTAACGGATACTCACTAGTGCACCTCACAAGACGACCTGAATTTTCACCATAAAATAACAACCATAACAGTCTACCATAACAATATACACCGTTATCGTCGGAACATTAGCTGGAACACACGAAACGACGGGAAAATCGGTAAAGAATCGGCGCGGGGTCGTTAGCGAATTATCTCGATTCTGATTACACCGGCGAATTAATTTGATCAAATCGGCGAGCCGAGTCGTAAGAGCCGAATAATTGAATTGCTACGCCGTAAAAGCGATGTTAAGCCGTTTAATCGTTTTCTTCCATGATTGGATCGGAAACATTCCTTCTCGCGAAATTACTGGGAACGAGACCATTAGGCTGCATGTTAATTACACCCGGTGTAATATCCTGACCAACAACTCGGACGATTAGAGAAACTATGTACCACCGCAAACAAGATAATTCGTGCCACCTCAATTTTTATTTAGCCGTTCATCTACACATATATATATATATATATATATATATATATATATATATATATATATATATATATTCATTCATTCATTCATATATATTCATTGAATATTGTATATAGATTCATTCGTATAAAAATGTTTCATTTATATAACAATTCATATAACAAAAATTCGGGCTACAGAGGGTTAATTTGTGCGGCTAATACCTTCGGAAATTGCGCTTCTGTGAAAAAACTGTGCTGCACAGCAATTACGACTTTTGCTATGTACCATCTATCGAACAGAGCGGAGTATAATAATTTGATTAACCGGCGCGCGAGCGAATAACGCAGAAAATATAGACGTATCGGGAGAGAGCCGGTGTTTTGCACGGTCGATCCACTCGCAATTTTTTTGCATAGAGCCGACGTGGCAGCGCAAGACAATAATTTACGGTAAATTCGTCGCGCGTATGGCAGCGCGTGAGCTCCATTTCGAAAATTCGGGAAAACCGGCTGCGTTTCCGATATTGTATACCAAGAGAAAGAGAGAGATAGGGGAGGGGCTTTGGCACGCGAGCGCGAGCGGAAAAACCGAGTGAAAAATCCCGCTCGGAGGAGGACTGTATTATTTATAATTAAAAGGGACCCGGGGACGGTTTTGTTCCATCGACGTGTCGGCGCAAAAGCGCGGATTTGGATTCAATGGCCGGGCATGATGGATTCCGGCCGGCGCGCATGAATGCACTTTGATGGAACGCGTGTCGAAACGTTACATTTATTTCCAGATATATATGTGTACGTGTGCATGCCAGCCGACTGCAACCGAGTCGAGTGTACACCGACGACACCTACACTAGCGTCCACGGAAAAAGAAACAGCCCCGCAGACTGAGAAATGCAGTGAATTTAAAAAACACTGGGAGTCAACGGCGCGCTTCAAAGTTCCCGACGATGAGTTTCATGCGGATCTTATCTAGGGTATCACGCTCCGGGCTTATGTAAATGCTCCCACTGAAAGAACCGAGACACCGTGTCTGCGAATTTCTGCGCGACGCTACCGCGGAGAAGAGAGGACCACTGAATTATCAAATTACACCGCGTATCCGCGAAATTATACGAATTATATGCTCCGCAGAAACATTGGAACATTTTTGTTCGGATCTTTCACGGATTTGAAGATTTAAGCTTCGTCTTTGCAACGACGCCTTAAAAATTGCTGCACGATTTTTTTTAAATTGTTTTCGCACCTATTTTACATACTAGGTTGGTGGGAAATTTCGTGTCGTGTTTTACGGGAAACGTTCGAGTTAATTTATAAAAATATATGTATAAGACAATTATTATAGTTTAGGGTGGTAGTAAACGAAATGTGTTTCCCTGTAAACAAAGAGAATTTTGTCATTATTTAACCTTACATGTAAATAAAGAAACGACAATTAAAGTTTACTAATCTCACTTCTCTGCCTACACTACTAATTTTATTTATTAAAATTATTTTTGTAATTTTTGTACGTTTTCTATGTTGCGTAATCGTTATCTTTCTCTCTTCAATTCTCCTACTAATCATCGCTCTATCTATCGGTAATTGAATTAAAGACGCGCGGAGTATACTTTCTTTACATATGTTTGATGTTATTCGGTGATATCACTTTAATTAGATGCAATTCTGGGCCCCACGCGGCCGTTTAGTCCGTTTACTATTAAATTCGTCTCTATCTAAAGGATGTGATTGAGGCTTCCCACGTTGGTAGCGATAAGAGATTTCAAGCGGCCAGTTTTTCGATTTATCTGGCGCGAGACACGTGCGGTTGATAAAGTAAGAGGAATTCTCGTTGTAAGAGTTTGCCGACTGAAATTGCTTCCACGGGGATGTGAAATATTCAGTCACATCACGCACCCGATGTTGCGTGACGGGGCGATCGGCGGCGAAAGTCGTCCAGAAAGATCAACAAAAGCGGGACTCGAGGGGTAGAGAGAGAGGGGGGAAGAGAGGTCTTTCGCGAGCAAATAAATTTCGCGAAATGCTCGGGAGCGATAAACGTGAGAAATTTACGCGACGCTCGGTTATTGAAGACTTGGCACGGGTCGCGGAAATATTTTTCATTCCGGAGGCACGCGTTTATATGATCTTTATGCGGCCGGTAGAGCAACGGCGACATTTACTTTTAGAAATGCTTGCATTACCGCCGACGCCGATGAAAACACGCTCTCTCACGGCACCGCCGCGACGTTGAAATATAGCTTCGATCGACCGAGCGCCTTGTCGCGCGAGAAATTTGTTGTTAGAACTTTTACGGCCGTGCTTTTTCGCCTGTGTACCGAGAGAGCTTTTCCGTCTCGTCGCTCCGCCTCCGGATTGTTGCCGAACCTGCGAAATTCGACGCGGACGCACAGCGTTTTCGGGAAGTGTATTTCGTCGAGGTTTCACGGGGAGAATAACTAAGATTGAAACTAGAGATCGTGGTTTTTGGTATGTGTACACGTGTACTATTTCACGTGTGTATATTCAAATACACGTGTGTTAATGGATCCTCATTTTAATTCCTATAACTTCTAGAACATTGATATTAATTTGTGTGTAGCCCTATTTTGCTTTCGAAAATTACTAACCGTACCCTAAAAATTACAACGAATTAAAATGTGTGTATTTATGTGTACGTGAAATAGGGTAACTACACCAGTGAATAAACGGGCACCAGTAAATTAACGCTTTTGTATATTTCAACAAATTTTAAGAATTATTAATAATTACTAGAATGTAGTGTTTATTGACTGGTATCTTTTATATGTTTTATTTAACGTTCAATAAAGAAAAATAATAATCTCATTTTATTTGTGTTCATTTATGGAGCCATTTGGCATATATGAAATTCCTTTAATTCACATTATTTTTTTAAATAAAATATATTTCTGAAAAATTTCTTAAATGTTCATTCACTGGTGCAGTTACCCTACTTGTAAAATAGAGATCTCCAATCAAAACGTTGAAATTAACGTGGTAATTTGCATATAGTATTTTTAAGTAAAAATTGATGTAACCAGTGCGCCAATAACTTTAATGTATTTGTTAACGACAACTGTACGATCGACATAAGGAAATATTTAGTTTTTGAACTTCGGAACTCGGTGATGTGCGCGTCGCACGCGGGGATGGAGGAGGGTGTTGGGGGGATGTGTATGCACATGCAGGCGTGCATACAGAGAGTCGGTGGACGCGCTCGGCTGCGTACACCGCGTATTTACATCACGTGTAGCCGTCACGTTTCTGTTAGGCAGGGTTGTCGGGCGATACCCGCCACGAAAACCGGCTAGAAACGATGGATCGGGAAAACTTTACAAAGGCCGAGAGGGAGAGAGAGCCGCGTGTGGTCGACGTAACAGGGAGGATGCAGTTGTGTGCATCTCGCAGCCACGGACATTGATCATCCGCTCTTTTTCCGTTCGGCTCCGCTCCGCAACATTGCAGATGCACACGCCCGCTCGCTCCAGATTTTTGGGGATCGCGTGTAATCAACGGCCCGATGCATCTGAACTGCTACCACCTCTCTTTCATTTTTTTCCCTTTCTTTTTTTTCACAGAGACATCCTAGTCGTCGCGTTTACTCGCCCGGAGAATTCCCGATACCGTGGCATGGAGCTGCGAATTTTTATGCAACGAATCGAATCCCCCCGTTCGCCTGGCGAGCTTCGGAACCGTCCGCTTTCGAACACTGCCGCCGCAGATAACGTTGCACTTATCATATCGCGTATCCGCGTTTTTCTCTTCGAAACAGACGTTCCACGTTGTCGCTGCGAATTCCTGTTTGAACAACCGGCGCGGAGGACTCGCTCGCTGAACGATTAGGATTTCGAAACGGTTGCTTGTAGATGGATTTTTGATATTTCAATCGCTTTAAATTACACAATAAATTACACACTATGTATAGCTATTTTGTAGGAATTAAGCAAACGTTTAGATACGGATTTGAATCATCTGGTTCGAGACCACGTTTGCTATTAAAAATGTTTTAATAGTGGAGGAAAATAAAGGTTTCGTCCTAGACCAGCCAGAGGACTCTTCAGTAAGGCTATCTAGCGGACCCTGCCTTAGACACGGGATGTTCGAAATGGATTGAGATTCACGATACAGTAAATCCTCAAATACTGTCCAACAGCCGTACTCCGGACGGACAGCGTTCGTGTAGAAGACACTAGTTTTTGTTTTATGAATGCGTCTACCGCACCGAGCGAGACTTTGATAAAGAGCCGAACATAAATAATTAAACGAACATAGAAAAAAAGAAATAGATAAGAATATACAGAAGGACAAAATGAAATGCGGATCACGTGACACAGTGGAGTTAGTAGGAACTGGACAATGTTTACGTAGACAACCACGGACAATGGTTAATTAAAATGTTTATAATTAAAATGTTATAGTTGATGAAAATGATACGGCTGTATTCATTGAATTTTCACATAAAATTGAAAATACGACTGTATTTATTGAATTTTCACATAAAAGTAAAAATATATGAGACCGGTCATTTGACTGGCAGTGGTAGGTTCAATGTAAAAATAATTGTAAATATCCAAAAATTCGGTTGATGCGAAAATTGGCTGGGACTTGAATAATTTAACGCTGGCCCGTTGCAATAAATAACCGGCAGCGAAAAAGATCTCCGGGAATCGTGTACCGCTTCGAGCATTCGTTTCGGACAGATCAATTTCCTGCGCAGCCAATCATATACCGCAGGACTCGAGTTCCAGGCTCTCGATTAATTCTTTCCCTTCGAGAGAGCCAGGCCCTGCGAAGATCGCCGCGCGATCTTTAGTCGCGGCGATTACGTTCGGCGTTACGTTCGCACGCGACGCGATTGCGCGGTGATTTGTGTCCGTAGTACACGTGATTCCGAGACTGCACACGCACAGGAACGCAGGCGTGATGTGCGTGGCGGACGATGCTGATGGCACACACGGTTGTCGTGGCTGAAGCGAGAGCTCGCACGATCACGGTAGAGAAAGAATAATTCGACTTCTCGTTGAGAAAACTTTGTAAAAAGACGCGAAGGAGATTAATGAATAATTTTGAAAAATCTATGATACGTAGTTTAAACACTTTTTAATAGAACCTTCGGTAGCAACAGCAATTTTCATAGTGAACAAGTCACTCTCAATAATATGATCTAATAGTTGATAATTCGATTTCTTGTTGAGAAAGGTTTGTAAAAAGGCGCGAAGGAGATTAATGAATAATTTTGAAAAATCTATGGTACGTAGTTTAAACACTTTTTAATAGAACCTTCGATAGCAACAGCAATTTTCATTGTGAACAAGTCACCCTCAATAATATGATCTAATAGTTGAAAATTTGATTTCTCGTTGAGAAAGCTTTGTAAAAAGACGCGAAGAAGATTAATGAATAATTTTGAAAAATCTATGGTAGGCGCTTAGACACTTTTCAATAGAACCTTCGGTAGGAACAGCAATTTTCATTGTGAACAAGTCACCCTCAATAACATGATCATTTCATTTAAGCCTGTAATGTAAAAGAAGGTTTCCAAGCTTTCTTTCGATACAACACAATTATTGAAAATCCTATTAATAGAATTTCAGTAGGTAAACTGTTAAAAAATAAATGCAGCGGCGTAAAAAGAGAAATAAGACGGCCTTAATGCGCTGCGGTATTACGATGCGGATCCTACTATCTGGGAGGGGTGGTGGTAGAATGGCAGAGCGGGGGGTGGTTGTGGAGGCAGCGAGAAAATTGAAGCGGACGCGATCAGTCTGCGGGGGTGGGTTGCAGCGTTCTGCAGGGGTGCAGAGGACGGTGGTAGGGAGAGTGAGAGAGAGGTAGAGAAGGGGTGGATTCGAAAGAGGAGCAAGAGATAGAGGGAACAAAAAATCCGTCGTAAAGCCAGATTAATCCGTGCCGGTCTCGGCGTCGCCGGTGCTCATTGATTGCATGAAATCGGGGTTTCCTGCTTTCCCATTGTCACGTACAGGCTTGCTCGCGTGTTGTTTTCTGCCTACGGATAAATTGGCAAGCGTGTGCCCCCGCAATCAATAGGCAGACCAGCTTTGTCGGTGGGCGAGGGTGGGTGCAAGGTCGGCTGGCTTGTATCTCACGTGCGCACACGTGCACACCTACGCGGGTTCACACGCGTACCTGATGCCTCTCTGTACACCTGTACGCCCCGTGCTAGATGCGCGTTGACACCGAGAGTGCATCGTACACACACCAACTAACCTATGCACGGGGTTGCAGTGCTTGTCGGGTGTCGCGCGATTTGACCACTTTACGGTCTGCCAACGTTAAAACGCTGAAGAAGACCGTGTCCGCGCGGCTTCCACCCGATCCTCCGCGAATGGAATTCCTCTTGGTTAGCCGAGGCTGCTGCGCTATGCATTTGTTCTTCGCTCCGTTCATTTAACGCGCAAGATCCTACTAATTTCGCTGAAAAATCTGCGAGCTTCGATCGCCCGCCCCGCACCTTCGCGCTCTTCAACCCTTGCCGCTATGACCAACATTTCTGAATACAAGCGTTGGAAACTTTGTACATATCGCAAACTAGAGATTTAAGCAGTTTGACTCTGTTCTGAAGCGATCTCCCGGATCAATTCTCATTTCTCGAATCTTTCGATTTCTTCCGAATAATACAAGTTACGCGATATTTTTAATAAATCTCATTTTTTAAATTCGCCTTTCAATTCGACCTCTATGATCGAAATTGCTAAATATTGTAAGCTGTCGTTCATGTTGCGCCACCCGGTAGATTGTTCATGTTGTTTACAAGCGGTTTATTGGCCGTTGCCAACAACAAGCGAACGTCGAAAATGAACCGAACTTCGAACAGTCTCATCAGGTCCGACGCCCGAAAAAAACATTTAAATAAAGTTCATTCATTCTTATCGCACTTACCGTATTAATCCAGACCATCTCTTACAATACAGACGTTGGAACGGTAAATCCAAGACGCAATTAGTTCGGTTAATACGCGACACTAATTTTAATGGAGCGTTTACTGTTGTTCCAGCAAATACGTTCCCCTTTCTTGTACAATGTTGATTATTAGCGGGAAGGTTAGCGTTTTCTCACGGTACAGCGTGAAAGTGGAATTGGCCGGGCACGAGGCCCGTGCTTCCGTGCTTAAATCCTCGATCGAATTTCATCAATCGCGGCAAACTGAATACGGCCTGTTTGAACTATTCATTTACGGAAACGACTGGACACCGGCGACGCGTCGTTACTTTGCCCGACGGTTATTGCGAAAATTGTACTCCGCGTCTATCACCGCCGGTTTTAACCACACGATTCGAATGTTAACGCGGCTTTCACACTCCCATCACGTTCCAGCAAATTACACGGGATTCGAAGGGACTATGAATGGACCGCGACTGCACCGCAACACCGTCTATAGTGTAAATTAAGTCTTAGAACGCGGCGCATTCCAAATCGCAATTTTCACTCGATAATAATCGCGGCGAATTTAATCGGTGACTTCGCCGTTCCCTCCAGAACAATGCCTCGCGGGTAATCGCGAACTTTTCGTTGCGAAACGTAAATATTCGACAGATTTACGCTTTCTGCTTCGCCTAATTATCCGTTACTTCGGAATTTCTCAAATTTTAATATATTATTATTTATTATTATAGAATTATTATTTACATAAGTGTTTACAATAACATAAATACATAATACAATATAAATACAATTTATTATAGAATTATTATTTACATAAGTGTTTATAATAAAAAAAAGAAAGATAAAAAACTACACGTCTAATAACAAAGAAAGGTCATCCACAAAAAACAAAGGTACAAACGATATGGTATTATCCTATAATCCTGCGTAGTTACTTTTTGAAATTTTGTGAAGCCTCGATTTTTAAAAAATCAATACGAATTAATCCGTAAGTATGATATGATTATTAATTAAATGAAAAATTTAGCTCTGGTCGGATACTATTCTACACATTCTGCTTAACCTAATTATTCCTTACCACAGAATTCAGAGTTCCTCAAATTTCAGGACGGTTCGAACTTTTAATATTACATCGTTCAAACAGATGGTCTTCCTACTGCAACTCTCCACAAGATACATATATTCTTCACTTGAAATCACATTATCTAGAAGATATTTTGTTCCTGTCTGGTTGCGGAGATATTCATCGAGAATGTTAGGGGTGGATTTCACCACTCTAAATATGTTAAATCTCTGCTTCTACCAACGCACGATAAATAGAAATTGTTTGGATAATGGAGATCGTTCCGTTTTATTGAATGGCTTCCCGAGCCCCTCGAATCGAGCGAACGTTATTTGTAATTTCAATATTTCCAAGTTTTCCATCGCGAAACGATCAATACTCTCCCGGCGTAATGCACACTCGGCAAGTGGAGTCATTCCGAGACCATTCTCCGTGAACAAAGTTTGTTTGCGCCGTTTGAAAATGTCACTATCGTCGAAAGTTCCCGGGAAACTGCTTCCAAGAAAAAAGCGCAGCTGTAGGAACGAGGGTGAGAAGTCCAAGTTACCGCGGAGGGTGAGCCGACAGGAGCACAGCCTGGCATGCTCGACTTTTACATAGTTATTTCCGGTTATTAAATAACACGATTCCCATATACCTTCGGTAAATACTATCCGAGAATGTGCTTGTAAAGTTAGGTGACAAAACCCGTTCATTAATATCCCGCGTTTCTTAAACGAATCGACCTGTCCGAAGACGAGCGTATCAAAATGGAAAAAAGAATTCTTCGGAAACTAGACGTCCGAATAACCAGCAAGTTTTTTCTTCGACGAAATCTTCTGTTATTTCGGCGATTCAATAAAAACCGTCGTTTTATGACGTCTATATCGT
This sequence comes from Lasioglossum zephyrum, assembly GCA_028455615.1. Lineage (NCBI taxonomy): Eukaryota > Metazoa > Arthropoda > Insecta > Hymenoptera > Halictidae > Lasioglossum > Lasioglossum zephyrum. The sequence continues at coordinate 7,060,916 of CM052326.1, forward strand.
GCGCGACACATTCTCGAGAACTCGAAACGAGGAAATAAAACGTCGCTGTGCTTCTCTCGCGGTCATTTGTATTTCGGGATTATTCAAATCCCTAGCTCGATCACTACAATATCTTTTTTCATCACAAAAGATCGTTGAAAACTGTGAACATATCTTATTCTCAGCGTTTATTCATTTGTGGATTATCGAGTTTAAGAAAGTCCGATTTGTAATTTATCGAATTCCTCGCTCGAAGAACATTCTCATTAATTTGTCTGGCACAAACCTCCCTTGACGTTCTCTAATTATTACAGAACTGCTAATAGAATAGCATTTCACGGGGGAGCACGGTGATGGCATTCGGTTTGATAATATAATTAAATACCGGTCTGCCGGAGATCCTGCAAAAAGGAACAGACTGTGGGGGGAGAGACGGACGAAATTCTAAATTGCGTAAAATTCCATCCTGTGCAAACCAGTGTGCAGTCCACTCCAATTTGAGCGTACGGTAATCGGAACAGTGGAAGAGAAATGCGAACATACTTTGCGGCAATTGAAACGAAATTGAATTCGCCGTCCGAAAGAAACCAAGATGGAGGCGAGAGTGTGTCGTCGCACGGTGCTCGATGATCCGTTGTGGAAACAATTCCGTTATAAATATGTCTGAAGCCACTGTGCATCAAGTGGGAGGATTAAATTTGTTCAATGGAACAGGATCTGTACCGAAAAATGTATAGGACGTATAGCTGGCTTATTGTAGTAAACTGTTCAATTTATACAGCCGCGGAACGCGACTACGTAAACGAACGAATTTATGCGTCAACAACGAGATAAATCCTGGCTCGCCAACCGGTAAAAACTGTCCGGCGAAAGAATAAATTCGTGTTTCTGTCGTCACCGAATATTTCTCTTCCATTCCCCGCGCTATTAAAGTCAATCCTCCGTAGACACCGCGGGAATCCGTTATTCTAAATGCAAGACAAATAACGCTCGAGCCTCGTGGATGCGACTGGAAGAAATGACCAGATAAAATAATACTTCCGCCAGCGAATACTCCAGACAGTTTATTCGTTTTCATTTTATAGCGAGCTCCTCGAATAAAATACCGAATATTTTTCGAATGGTTTCTATTGTGTCGATAGGATTAAAAATCTTCAAAATTATACGAGCTCGAGATTTTCATACGTTACAGCTTGCCAACAGGCCGATATACAGGATCCAAAATAGAAATTTCATTTTATAGCGAGCTCGTAACTCCTCGAATGAAATACCAAATGTTTTTCGAATGGTTTCTATGTCGTGTCGATTTGATTAAAAAGCTTCGAAATTATATAAGCTCGAGATTTTCATACGTTACAGCTTGCCAACAGACCGATGTACAGGATCCCAAATAGAATAAAAGTCATCGGGTGAAAGAGACTCGTGCCCGGACCACTATAAACACTTTTACGGGTTGCAAACGTGGGACTGGGAACAGGTAAGGGCTAATCCCCTGAATCTATTACCTAAATACTTCTGTGCTCCCTCTGGTAAACAGAAATACGATATGTTGTCCGAAGGTAGCTAACAACTCCGTTCTTACCCGCAGGAATTATGGGAGGTAGCAAAAGGAACTCGGAGTCGACGTAAACGATAGCCGAGTGTTTTCTCACTGTAATTGGCTCGTGTTCTTACTTCAAAATTCTATCTTTTTAAATTAATTTATTGATTTCACTCATCCAAGTTCTATTCAACATTGTTTGATGTCTTAACTATTCTTCCACCATAGTGAATGATTAATGTTTGGTTAATGTTCATATAAAAAACATTCACCATATAAAAAAAAATTATATATTAATTTTTTATAGAAAATTTAATATTATTTGAAATTTATCTACCTCCAAATGTTCACATTCTACCTCAGTGTCTCGATAACGGACATGTGCCTCACAGTAGTAAAAAATTTCTTTAATTTCATCACAAAGCAAGTGGGTAATTTTTCTGACTAACATATGTTACAATGAATTTCATCAAGTGTTTTGAAAATTATAGAAAATCTTACAGACGCAATTTTAATTAATCTTGAAAATGATCGAAACGTCGAGTATTTAATTTGGTGATTTTTAAAATCGTTTTATAAAATAACCGAACAAACGATCGAACCTTGCGCCGAAAACATGTTAAGCATTCTATATTAAATTAATTTCATTTTACATGATCTTTTTCATTGCATGGATATCAAATTGATATAGTAACTCGTACAATACTTGAATGTTTAATAATTGATGCGATACCTACATATTTAATGATGTAAATGTCAGTGTCATTGATTTCTCCAATTTTCGAAAATTCCATTTATCGAACGACCGTGCGACCAATCGATACTCGTAATCTGAAACTTCAAAGGCAAGTTCGCGTCGATATCTCGCGGCCGTAATGCCGGTAATTGAACGGTTTATTCCGTGTTCTTACTAACGCGACTTTCCACGCTACGGTGACGTAAGGTGCTCGTTTTCTGAGAAAACAAATTAAAAAGATTGTCATCGGTTTACCGGGCGAAGCAGAGAGGGGGGAGGGCACGTTAATCGTGGAAGTAGAAAGCTAGCAGGATACATCGTGCTTTATCTCCTGATAAAAACCGCTTCGCCCTCTCTCGTTGGCTTTTATACCCGTTAGATCCATAAATTAGCCGAGATCTATTAAACATCGTCGGAACGAAATATGATTAGGGCTGCGACCCTCCGAAAATAATGCTTACGCGTGCTTGAGTATCCTTAAACTGTTATTTTATGCATTTATCGATTCGCTCCACACCGACAAAACTGATTTATACATGCTTCTACCTTAACAATTTATTAAAACAATTTAAAGGACCTAACTATTTTCTGCAAATATCTTTTTAACGGATTATTATCTCGAACAAAATGCATTTATCGATTCGCTCCACACCGACAAAACTGATTTATACATGTTTCTTAACAATTTATTAGAACACTTTAAAAAACTGTTTTTTGCAAAAATATTTTTTTAATGGATATCTCGAACACTATTAAAATTAATAAATAGATTGCGAATCTTTATGCAGTCGTAGCAAAATTAAGTAGACGACATTTAATCAATTATGATCAATATATGATGTCCCATCAAATAAAATTATTAAGGGAAGAAAGAATATTCTATTAGGTTTCTATTTCTTGCCTCCTTATTACGGCGAGCCCTTCGATCACTATGGTCTCCGTAAATTATCATCTCTCTCTCTGACAGCGCTATCAATTACGTCCCACCTGTGACGCTTGTTCCCAGCGCGACGCGCCTCCGAATTAGCAACGTTTCACCGGCTAAAATGATCCCAATTATATACGGTTCGCGTGTTGTTTTGCGAACGCGAGATTTCGTCGGCGCGTTATCTGCTACATATTTAATCAACAGAGAATAATCAGGGAAAAAGCAACGGGCGGGACAGAGAACAACGCGGTGCAGCGACGCGTGCATGTCGCGCTCGTGTTATTACATAAATCGCGTATCAAATTGCGCATTGTAAAATCAACGGGAAACGGTACCTCGCAAATATTACATCGAAAACAATTACATCTTCCAAAACAGTGTCTTTTACAGTACCAATTCTATTAACTCTTCGCTGCATAATGTATCATATCTGATATAGTTAACAAATCTGGTATATAGTAAACTAATAATGTGTTTTCTTACCATGTTTATTTTTCTGAAAATGTTGTTTTAATTAAACATTCTGTATAATTGATGTATGTAGTAATTATGCATATAATTTTTAATTACTCGGATGGTTTACTAATTTAATGTAAATTATAATTATACATATAATATATAATTGTTTTCTTTAACATGTATTTCTCAAAGAATGTTTTGTACGAATTAAAACTTAATTTATTGTTATTGATCAATGCGTGAAATTAATTTAGTTAGTAATTAATGACACTGTTGCATTACAATTGATGAAGTTTTATAACAATTTCAACACTGATTTTTTTCAATATTTTTCCCTTAAATAAAACAGAAAAACTGACCTCCTTTCCATTGTTTCATCCCAATGAAAAAAATCACGCAGTCAAGGGTTAAAATAAATGTAGCCATACAAGAAAGATATACATAGATGTTTTAATCACTGTAAAGAAAATGGTTAAGGCAAGGGATTAAAAAAGAATCGATTAGATCACGAAGCAAATCAAACATACGATAAAGAGTAACGGGAGAACAAAGGCGACGTCGCGACTCGCCTAACCGGGAAGATAAATCGGACATAAAATTGTCGGACATTACAAAGTAAGCATAAAAGATTCGCCGGTGTGAATCGTGTCGCGAGAGCGCGCACGTTCTCGCGACGCGCAGCGTTTTATCGTCGCACTAAAAGCGCTTTAAAATTAAAAGCGACATTATCTGAACTTCGGTAAAGCGGAGCTCATAGAAGTTTTACGAGGCCAGCTGATACCCCTATAAATAGTTCGGATATCAAAGATCTCGGCGTTGTACGCCGTTTAAAATTAATCCCGCGAACATATATCCGGCCCCGGAGCAAACGTAGTTAGAGGCGATGATAATCGGTAATACGGGTTATTCGTGGTCGGAGGATATTAATTTCCGGGAGGGATGAGGTCCAAATAATCCCTGTTGCGCGTCTAAAACCAGCCGTATAAACCCTCGACTAATCGATATTTACAATTTAACGAACACAGAGAGATACCAGACCCGCCATCTTCGCGATAAACCTCAACGAATATACGAGGCGAAAAATTATGAAACATTTCCACTACTCGCGCGCGGGCAAACAGATTTCGTCATGTTGACGCGGACGATTTCGAGAGGATCCGTTCGCAACAATATATTAAATATGTACACTGCAAAATTATCAGGAAAATTCATGAAGTTCAGTATAAACGCTTCCACAGATAAATATAATCGGTCTCTGGCTATATTGTTATTCGAATCGACGCTGATATAGTCTATTCCAGCTCGTCAGCGCAACTAAACGATGAATTAGTGATACGAAAAACTGGTTTCTTCGTTATCGCGCAGAAAAATTGTAAGCTCATTATCTCGTGTTTGATTAATAGACAGGTTTATTTTTAGGGGAACTGTTCGAACACCTGAACCGGAGGTAAACGTGAAATTTCGAGTATGGTCGAGCAATCAGTAATGCAATTAAGAAACGATCACGGCCGTGCAAACTATTCGAGCATCGGGCCTGTTCCACGCGCGACCGCACTTGTGTGGGTGATTCATTATCAGCGTAAATTACCTTTGCTCCTACGCGTTTAATGTAGTTCCCAGTCTGCAATAATAATGCTCACGTGATGGCTGTAATTTCCCTGGATCGCCGATAACAATCTCGGATCAATAGGCCAGTAAATATGTTCCGATCTTCTTTGGAAGGAAGAATATTTTTGATATTTCAACCATTCTACGAATCACGTTAAAAATTGTTTAACGAAATTATTTTTATTCCGATCTTCTTCTTTGGAAGAAAACTATTTTTCATATTTCAATCGTTCGTCGAAGTACGTTACAAAAATTGTTGAATCATCATCCGATGATTCTAATGCCGTGTAAATGGAGAAAAACGATGTAAAAAGGGAACAGTTTTCATCGTGCAGATAAATCGAAATTAAATTATGTGAAAATGAGTTTTGCCGTTAATCGCGAGCAAATATGTTTATTTTGATCTTCTTCTTTGGAAGAAAAATATTTTTAGTATTTCAATCGTTGGACGAAGCACGTTACAAAAATTGTTGAATGATCATCCGATGATTCTATTGCCGGGTAAATGTAGAAAAATGATGTGAAATAGGGAACGCGGTTTTCATTGTGTAGATAAATCCGAGGTTGCACGGTGTGAAAATGAGTTTTCCCGTTAATCGCGAGCAAACGTAGATTTTTCAAGTGTTTAACGAAGAGTTATCGCAACAAGGTTTACAATGTATCTTTGTTTAATAAAAGTGAAACGTTGGCAACGCGATTACACGCATCAGGCATACAACCAGATGAGTATGTATTCCCGATGCTTATCGACTGAGAAACACGCCACGCGGCGCCTTAGTGCGTACAATCAGCGTGGCTATAAATTACCTACAAGCCTCGTGTGTTCTTACGCGTAGATCTTCCGCGACAGGAAGCCAGCGCAAAAAGGAACCCGAAGAAAGAAGATCGCGAGAAAACACAGTTCGAAACAAATGTACTTCTACACCAATCCCTCCTAGATAACAATAAATTCACGTTCCCGTCGCAAATAAAAATACCATTAAATTCAAATTGAACTGTTGGTTCGGCTCACGTTCGAATTATAATTTGTTTACATGTTAGACGGACGATTCTAGAACGAAAAGACCGGTTGACCTAGTTTAGCGCAACTGTAACGGGATTTATGGCAGGTGTTAGTCTGACGAATGAATTATTCATCAATATTTAGACACGGTATATCCCAATTTAAATTTAACATAGATTGTAATGTAAATTGAATTTGTCATTGATTCATATATAATGGGCGAGTCGAGAATGAAGATACTGTTTAGATTCCATGAAAGTCTAAACAATTTCTAAGCGAAGACGTTTAAAGTAAATTATGTAACGTGGATTAGAATTACGGTTTATTTCGACTCGGTCACGTTAGGTTTTTTCGCTTGAAAAATGTTGTTTACGTTACGTAACAGATTGCAAATCGAGCTCGGCCACGATCAACACGCGATTCGACCACTGATCAAAGCGAGGAATAAAGTTAGAACTTCGCGAAACTCGATAAGTTCCCGCGGGTATACGACGATCGATGCCAACTAGAGTTTCTAAACAAGTGAAAACTATAATTAGCCCATTACTCAATACAAAATGCGTCGAAAGTGGCAGCAGACCTTGACGGAAATAGGGCCGGGACTGGCTCCGTTTGTTATTCCTCGAAACTTCGATCAGACTGACGGATTATGTTCGATTGGGTTCGTCTCGCGAAAATGATCGAGCGAACCGAGACAATGTGCTTCTTGTGTTCGCGATCGTTGCTGTTCGCCAATCAAAATACGTTGGCGCACACTTGGAATTTTCGACGACCAAGTTCCGGCAAGAAATTCTGAGAATTCGCTAATTGAAAAATCAAGAATAATCAACGTTTCCTATCCTGCGGTTTTATATGCATTTACGAATAAATTAACTGGATGAAATACAAAGCAGTGAAAAATATAAGAAATTAAGGGATGAAATGAATTTTTATCTAACTGCTGCTTCCACCAATACTACGATGCAAAAAACATTGTTGCATAACAAAAAATTGTCTCTCACTTTCCCATGAGAAAACGGCACGACTTTTCGATTCTTTCGTTCCACCGGAAATCCGTCAACTAATTAGCCCGAAACGGAGACAAGAGAAAAATCGTATGTGGGAGCAGAGAGCTCCGGGAAATGATAAACAGCAGGGAAATAGAACTGGGGAAAGTACTCGGGAGTCGGAGGTTGCAAAAGAAACCGCCCTCAGTTTAATTAAACGGGCCAGAGTCAGATTAGTCTGAATTGAGTTCCGCCCCCGCCACGGACGTACACGAAATATACGGCGTGGATACGTGTGGATGGGACGGCTTGCAGATTGTACTGAAATTGCGAGCCGCGGGAATTTCCATCGGTATGACCAGCCAACCTCTGCCAGTTTTCCCTCTCCCTCTTGTTTCCAAGGAATTAGAGAGACAAGACGTGGAAATGAGAGAGAGAGAGTAAGGAAAGATACAGTGGAAAGAGGGAGGAAGAAACACTGGCGTCCCCGGCGACAGAAGCTAGGTCCAACCGCTGTTTCTGGTTTCCCCGCATCCCATTTACGGGATCGCCCTTCTAGAGCGTCCTCTCCGAGAGAGGCGAGAAGAGAGACCTTGCGAGAAGAGACCTCTGTATAAACCTTCTCGGAGAGCCGACTTTGTCTCAGACCTTCCCGAGGTGGAGCATCGCGGTAACCAAGTACCCTAAGCACGTGTACCCCCTTCTGCTAGATTGACTCCGGCCAACTGTTTTGAGAATTCATCATCGGGCGGGTTTCTTCAAGTTTTTCTTCGAAATTTAATTTTCAGGATGTCCGAGTGTTGTGGAACGACTAGGGTTGAGAATCGTCGATGAAAAATCGAATTTGATTTTTCGCAGAGTATTGTAACTGAGCCAGCTGGGTTCGAAGAGATTTGAACCCGGGACCGTCGGTTTCGCAGTCGGCGAGGGTTGCCGTTGTGCTACCGACGTTATGGCTGTTGAAGATCTCATTTTGACTGTTAGGCAACCGGATCGCCTAGGGGTAACGGACTCCCATATCTGGTTTCGTGGAGCAGTAGAAATAAATTCACGTGTTCATTTAAATTTTCTAATAGTCTATGAAACGAAGAAAAAAAAAGGAACTAGATATCTGTCTCCGCGAGGGTTGCGCAATCGCGGCGCAGAATTAACAGCTTCGACACGCAACGATGCACCTGTATAGCGATTTTCGTGACGTACCGGTGATTTGGCGTGTTTAGCAAACGACTTGACGAGTCATTAAACAGAGAACACTGGCAATTAATTATCACGTTTGCGTAATCGCCGCTCGACGGCGGTGGAGGTGTGGTTGCGCAACTATCGCTCATTCTGTCCTCTCCTCTCGTCTCCTCTCTCAATGACCCCTCGTCGCCACACTTCCGTGGCCAACGGCTCCTCCTGATCCGACGCCCCCGCGCGCGCCTCATCCCCTTTCTGTCATTTCAGAACCCGCAGCCTAATCGTCTGTGTGCCGGTAACCTTAATTTTTCTCCACCGTGTCCCCCCCGCCAACCCTACTGTCGACCTCCTTCGATTGATTTTCATTGATTTCGCGACACAGTTGCTTCTCCTGGCCAACCCGCAGCTGTCCGGATTGCAAATCACTGCGCGAGCTGCTGATAATAAATGTTTACAAAGGTGCAACGTTGCAATTCTTTTTATTAAGGGTGGATGGACCCGAATTCCATAAAATCTGATTTTACTATTTCTTCAATCATTGTTGCGTGATAAGCGTATTTAATCCGCATTTATAAATTCAAAATAAAATAGTTTTAAAATACGAAACCATTTAAAAATTTGATAGAACGATAATAAATATTTACAAAAGTGCAACGTTGCAATTCTTTTTATTAAGGGTGGATGGACCCGAATTCCATAAAATCTGATTTTACTATTTCTTCAATCATTGTTGCGTGATAACCGTATTTAATCCGCATTTATAAATTCAAAATAAAATAGTTTTAAAATACGAAACCATTTAAAAATTTGATAGAACGATAATAAATTTTTACAAAGGTGCAACGTTGCAATTTTTTTTATTAAGGGTGGACGGACCCAAGTCCGATAAAATTTGATTTTACTATTTCTTCAACCCTTATTGCGTGATAAGCGTATTTAATCCGCATTCTAAAAAAATGAACCAAACCATTTAAAAATTTGATAGAACGTGTATAAAATCAGATCGGGCAACTCTCCCTTACCATTTTACTCGAAATGGGATTCCGAAGCCTCTTCGGCTCACAGTTCGATCAAGACAGGGGATAATGGCCTGTAAATCGATAAAGATGGATCGGCGATGCAGATAAATGATTTCCCGGAGGTCCATTTTATAAAATAATTGCAAATTACCGCGATATGCGGCGATGATCGTCGTGGAAAAGATTCGAAGACGTGGAAAATTATATGTTACAATTTGACGAGGTGCAACGTTGCAATTCCGATGTTATCGTCGAGTTCGTGTCGCTCGGAACGGGATTTTAAGTCGTGTTCAATAAATAAGCTTACGGTTTAGCGAAGATAAAGAATAGTCGAACTATGTCCGGCATAATTTTGCAACAAAATACAACGTAGGTTAAACCCGTTCGCGTGTGAAACGAACGATGACAATCACTGGAAACGTTCGCTCTTCTATTTGCACACGATCAAGCATGCGAGTCGAGAGCGCGTCTACGTGGTTAATGATTTGTTATAACGTCATTATGCAACTGCGCTTCGAGATTATTTGGCGTCGCGGCACTTCCGGTGAGTAATCACCGACTCGCCTCAAAACTCAACCCGTATTACAACAATGTTATTCGCACTGAATATCTAACCGGACACTGAGAGATCGTTATTGCGAAAGAAGTTTAGTAACAAACAAGCCCCGTCTTTTCTCATTCACGTTTCTCTTAGTCACCGTTTCCCCAGAAACGACAAATTTACGATCGAACTATGTAGTCACCGACAGCAACAAAAGATAAAAAGAGGAGATAACGGCTTCTAGATCTCGCAGCTGAATAAAGTAATCCCTTGCCCGAACACAATTATACATTTCACGGCGGTAGTTAACACTGGCACCGCGCGAGGCAAGTGTTCTAATGAATATTCAAAGTGTTCCGGCGCACGAATAATTGCAAATCCAAGTATCTATGAATCTCGCAGACGACGTCGCGACAGCGCCGATTTAAATAGAAATAAACGCGACGAAACATCCATCCAAAATCTAACGGGTCGTTAATTATCACGGGACTCTGACGTGTACACGCTTTCGCTGTGAATGACGCTAACTAAATTATAATCGACGACCTTGTGCGCTGTGCCTTTGATCGCACGGATCATTTATACATTTGTAATCGTGCACTGATCATTTTAAATTCATGATCGCACAATTATAGTCTACATTCGTTCCACAAGCTGCAGCCCAGATCTTCTCAATTATAATTGGAGGATCTTTACGTATTTATGGTTTCACGAAGAACTTTCAAAAAATGCTAGAAAATAAAATTCCACAGAATTTAGTACGATTTTTATTTATTTCAGGTCTACAAAGACTACAACTAAAAATAACATTTTACATTATTCCATTTTTCTAGATCTACAAAGACTACTACTGAAAATAACATTTCACATGATCCCACTTTTCTAGGTCTACAAAGATCTACCACTGAAACTAACATTTTACACGATTCTCCTTCTTCACATTCTTCAAATTTGCTTAGAAAAATTGCATAAACATTAGTGCATTTGTAATCTACATTTACATAATTACCCATGATTTAAACCAGATGGTTTGTTGAATCATTCTGGATCTCTACAGCCCAGATGCTTGCACAGGAAAACTCCAGCCGAAATAAAAAAAAAGGACGAGCCGAGTCTAGCCTGATTGAAGGGCGCAAGATTGTCGGTCTGGACCGAGAAGGTTCGGATAACGAAGTCCTAGCTAGTCGGTATGTGCGAGGAAAGAGAAAACGAAGAGAGACAACGGGCCTGTGGGTATTATAAATCAAGAAGAGGCCCGTAAAAGGAACGTCGGTGGCGCAGGCGAAAGAAGAGTAAAGAAGAAACTTGCGAAGAAAGACAGGGGAGGTATGTAAGGGCGAGAGGGCTAAAGGGGGGTAGGTTCGATGTGTAGTAAAGCGGGGAGAGTATGGAGGAGGGGGAGGGTCGTACATCACCGATGGTATTTACGACGTACCATCGTAAATCAATGATCGCACGAACAGCGCGGTTCAACGAAATTCCTTTTCCCTCCGTATATGCCCCCCACCCCGTTCGTTCCTCCCCATACCAGCGCTTCCTGTACGCGAGCCGATGTAAGAATCTCTCCCCCCCATACGTACTCTCGGACAGAGGATGTCGAACCTTAAGAATCTTTGAAGGAATCCTAGCCCACGGCCTGGCCGAGATATATCATGGATTTATCTCCGACACGACAAAAACTATTTGTCCACGGTATCACAGTTTCCGTTGCCCCTGACTTATGTAACACCGTTACTTTTTCCTGCCTCGTGGTCCCCGTTTGGCCCTACAATGTTTTCTATCTTCTCTTACTTCTTATTTCTAATAACCTGCATAAATGTACACATAAATGTGTTTCAAATATAACGCCAATGGATTGCCGAGATTCTGCCGGTTAAAACGAATCCAAACACGATGTAGATCGTACTACTTTTATAGACTTTGGACTTAACAATCTTAAATTTTTGTTAATTACAATGGGCATGAAAATGGTCCGATCTAGGTCGTGTTTGGGCTCGTTTCAATCAGAAAAGTCTCGGCAATTCGTTGATCATACGTTTTGAAAGGTCTGATGAATATAATTAAATTTCAAAAATTATGTCATTGCATGACTACCTTCGAGTGGCATTTCTTTGAGTTTGCCGCTCCTCTTTTACGTAGAAGTCAAACAGAATCCGAGGATCGGTGATAGAGATCAGGATTCACGGAGAGAAAGAAGCATAGCGAATGACCAGCATGCGCCCCCGGTGGATTTGAAAAAGGAAAGGCGATGGACCACGAGGAGGGTACGCGGTCAGTCGGTGCTGGCTGGCAGAGCAGTATTGTTTGTCGAGGCCCTTTAAACGTCATTTAAGCCGTGATTCTTGCCAGGCCAGAAGGGATCGTTTTAACGAGGTTTGGGACAGACCAGGTCAGGCCTCTTCTGGCCAGGCACGATTACGCCACGAGGCGTTGCCCTTTGAGCCTGCTAGCTCCTCTAGAAATTTACTTCCTACGGTCGACGAGATAGAGAATGCGATTCGATCTGCCAGCTGCTACAGAAAATTCGGTTTGGATTCTACAGTCACGAACAAAAAGAGAGGACGTGAAACGAGTCACATATTTTTCTAAATTTTATTGCATAATCTCGAAGTGATTTATCCAGCGAAAAATAAGTTTGAGTCTTATGACAAGACCGACATCTCCTAAACGGCAAATATCGAACCTTCGGAGAGAAGATCCATAAAGTATGCATCGATCGCGCCGTAAAATCCGATCGATTTCGATTTCTAAGGTAGCCGCGCCACGAAGACAAATGGCCCCGTTCGGAAGACGAGAGTACCTACAGAGTAGAAGTCAGAGAACGTGTGGCATCTCGGCGAAGACAGCCGTAAAAACGGCGCCGTAGAAAAGTCGAAAGTTACCCTTGAAAGGGACTTTGAAAAGAGCTATAAAACTACAATGAGGGGTTCTCCACGTGGTGGATGAGCTTTCAACGTGGGCGCCTACGAAAATTCGTGTTTTTTTAGCTGAACACGACCGGAAAAAATGACAAAGGACGGGATAGGGGGACAGAGAACCTTTTTAAGATCTCCGGGAATCGGTCCGAGCAGTCTGGTGCTTGGGCAACGAAAACCCTCTCACGCTTGTTACGCCCCTGGGTTTTATTATCAGGGTCGACCGGTCGTAACCGTTTCGAAAAAAATGTTTCTACCGTCCACGTGGTAGAATCTCTCGGTGTGTTGTGTGTCCCCGAGAGTCTTTACCCTAATTTACCTAGCACCCCCATCCCCTTTCTCTACCCTGGCTAATCTTATTTGCCTCGACTGAACGCAGTTTAATTCCATTAGCGAAATTAAAGTTCCAGCGGCGGAGCGTTTAACTGCGGATCGATGGCTGCTATCCCGCAAACCATCAAGATAAACCACGCGAACACGTCGATCCTCAATAACGCGTTAGCAAAAATACACAGTCAAATCGATTTTCCACGTGCTTACCGTCGCACGAATGTTAAGGCCGCGACAGTCGACGTTATCACGCACTAGCGTAACTCCCATTGGACAATCGACGGCTTATTTATCGATGCACGCCACTAATTTATTTTTTAGCAATTAATCCTGGAGGACTTCCGGTATGAAAACACATTCGTGCAATCTTTTAAGCTAACAGCTACCTGTTTGCTAAATTTCAACTTTCTGCGTCCTCTGTGTTTCGAGATTTTTTTACGCAAATGTTTAAAATTGTGTGTCTCTAAAATCAATAATTCACCAAGGTTTCTAATCCAAACGAGTCGATTGTCCAGACAAATCCATCAATGTTGCGCAGCATTTTCAAACAGGACTTTCCCAATGCATCGTCGTAAGAATTATCCCGAGCTCTTTCAAAAATTCTTTTTACGTAGAATATTGCATTGCTCAATCGATTTGCATTGTCAGCGTAACGTCCGGGCAATTTTTCCTTGTTATTATTGCCAGAGCACGTTGCCTTCGTAGATAACGCGCTTGCTACTGACGCGAACAGTTATTTATAAAATAATTATTCTACAAAAACAACAACGTATACACGACGTATAGTCGACAAATCCTGTGTCAGACGAAATGAAAAGCATGCGGTTAAAAAAAAAACAATGATCAACAATCACCTGATGTAAATGATGACGCCGTTGGTGCATATCCTTTTCCATCCACGTGGCACTGTAATCGCTTGTTGATGGTGGTGGTGGTGTTGCTGCTGCATAACCATCGCACTACCGTTCATCGTAAGCACTACATTTTGTTGGCCGGCATTGTCATTATTGTTAGAGTTGTTGATACAGGACAAGGAGGCCTGACGCGCAGCCTGCTGCGCGCACGGGCCGCCGCCGTTGACCGTTGCGCCGGTCGCTAAACCATCATGAGCCGATTGACTTTGACTTTCGGGGCTGCTCAAGCTGCTGTAGGTCGACGACTCGCCGGTATCGGAACGGACAGAGTCGCAGCTAACCGCACTACTACCACCACCATTACCATTACCAACAACAACAACAACACCACTATTACTACCGGTACCACTGACACCGATACCCGACACATTAGACGATGACGACGAAGACGAAGACGTTGACGACGAAGATGACATGGACGAGCCGGTAGCCTGATTCTGGAATACGTCCTGCTGCCGGCTCTTCTCATCCATATCGACTCGTTGCTCGACACTGTCGGCTTGGAACACGCTCGTGGACGTTTGCGTCGGTTCGTTTCCTTGTCGCACGTACGCAACACACGCGTCGTCGCTCAGAAGCCCGACGCAACCCTCCCCGAGACTCCCCTGCGCGATCCTGCCGTTGTAACCTTCCGGTTGCAATCTTCCCGGATAGATCTCCGCGGCGTGCATAGATCTCGACGGAAACAACTTGTTCGGTATCATCTCAGCGCCGTTCACCCTGCCGATCGGTTGTTCCCCAAGGTTATCCTCGTTCCCAACAACGCCATCGTTCTCCAGTTGTCCTCCAGTACCGCTACCACCACCACCAGCACGGCTGACAACCGCGTTCTTGTTATCGCACGCTGACACCACGCACGTCATCGTCGTGCTAGCAGCCGTGCTGGTCACAGCTTGTACGAAACTCGCCTGTCTGTACAGCAAACCGTTGCTCGAGACAATCGTCCCGTAATCCTCCTCGTCTTCTACGTTACCCGCCGATAGGGTACGCATGGATCTACCGGTGTCCCCATCGGTGACGTACTCGAGCGACTTCAATCGACAACAGTTGTTGGCGACGGCGGCGTTATCGTTACAGTATATGGCGGTTTTGGCGGGAAACGTCGCCTCCGCCGTCGCCACCTGCGGCGGCAGAATACCGGTGTACGTCGCCTGCTGCGGAGACTGATAGCCGACTGCGGTAGCATTCTGACCGACCGCCGTCGCGTACGCGAAATTCTCCCCCGAGACGTATACTAGAACGCTGTTCTGTTGAATCCCATGCGTCGCCGCCTGTAAACGTTGCTGCTGTTGCTGATCAGTTTGATCCTGTTGCGGCGTTTGTTGATGGTGATGCGGCTGGTGATGATGCGGCGGCTGATGATGATGATGTTGTTGTTGCTGTTGCGTCTGCTGATGATGCGCCGACTGCTGCTGCTGATGCTGATGATGATGATGATGATGATGACTGTGACTTGGGGGAGCAGGGTGTGTGGACGGCTGCTCAGGCTTGCCGGCCATGGTCCAGGTCCAGCAGCGCTGCAGGTAACCCCGACACCGACATCACTGGAACCCTGCTGCTAGCACGCCTACATCGAGCTACCTCGAGGTCCTGCCGCATCCTCCAAACAACCAGATGATCGTTCCTTCCACACCAACGATACCGAAACTACGTTCTCACGGTCCTCCGACCTGGCCACGTTCTCTCACCGAAACTTGCAATCTCGCAGCTATCCAAGGTCTCGCCGCTCGACATCCTCGGCTCCACCGCGTCCGGCATGCCAAACGGATTGATACTACTCTGAATCGCTTCTCTACCCGCCGTCTCGTGGAAACAAACCCGCCAACGACCACCGACGGATGTTTTCTCCGACCACACTGCCAAGTCGCTGCTCGCCGGTCAACGGCCCATCTTAGACGACCGAACGCGTAGGAAATTGTGGAGATATTACGAAAAATAGCACGGTTCCCTTTTCTCTGGCCGGGATTCTTGATTTTACAAGGTCTCCTAGCAGACAGAGAAATTTCGAAGTCAACGACCTATCCTCGACGGCCGATACGTAGAAACGCCGAAAATTGTAGGAAAATAACACGGTTCCGTTACGCTAACAGGGATTCTTGATTTTCTAGGTCTCCTCGAATACAGAGACTTTTATCTCTGGCAAGTTGCTGTTCGCCGGTCAACGGCCCATCTTAAGACAGCCGATACGTAGAGAAGGAATGCCGAAAATTGTGGGAAAATAGCACGGTTTCCGTTCCTCCGATCGGGATTCTTGATTTTATTCCTTTAACCGGTTTCCCTAGAATATAGAGAAATTTGATCTTTTATCTTTAAACGTGGAAAACGCAAGGTCGGAGCAGCGATTTTTCATACTCCGCTGGTGGAATTACGTTTTTCAGTGAGAACAGCTCGGCCGTTTCTCTGGCTCGAAACAACAGAACGGGGCTAAGCACCGAACTAACCTAGACTGTGCCTCGGCACGCTGTTATTCATAATGCGTGCACGCTACGCCGAGAAATCCGTCGCGAAGAGACCTGCTCCGTTGTAAACATCGTCGTGCATCGACGACTAGGTTTTCATTAAAGTAGAAGAAGCGATTTCGACAATCGAGGGAAGGATGTGTTTTCTCAAGAAAAGTCCACGCGTCGAGGTCGTGTCATTGCCACGGTCGACCAGTTCCCGAGATTTTATTCCGTTTCACATGTACGCACTCACTGATTCGACGATGAATGAAAGAAAAACTGAAATTATGTCATCGTGTGCCACTGTCACTGGAAAAAATATAACGCCGCTGTTTCACACACTAAAAGAAGAATCGCCATTCGAACTTCTCGTTACACCGCGCACGGGTTTCAATCGTGACCGAGAACACGACTCGGTTCGATCGGTAATGGCGCGAACGCACTTTCTCCGCGGTAGAACGAAAAAAAAATGAACGAAACAACTCACTTTATACTGCCATAACAATTCGCGTTAAATCGCACGGACGGACGTACGTCGTGTTATGACGCTGTGTCATCGTCACAGCAGCAGTAGCACCACCACCACCACCACCACTGCCTCCACCACCACTAGTACTACCACCACTACCACCAGTCGCGGTTACGAACTCTCTCGGGTTAAGTTAACTAACCCTCTTCTCAAACTCCGAACACCTGCGCGGCCCGCGCTCTCGTCGTTTTCACCGAACCTCTCGCTCCCCGTCGATCAACGTGTAAATCCACGCTTATTATTTTCTAGCCGAGCACCAATCGTCTTGCTCTACAACGTTTCTGCCGACTGTCGTCTGCTTCACTATATATCAATTCCTCTTGCGCAACACCGACAGAACAATCACCAACGTACGAAATTCCATACTGCGGATCCTATGCGTACGCTGTTTTCGCATAACTGATATTGGAAAAATATGGCTCCCTCCGCATACCCAGAAACCTTTGCGGCATCTCGACTCTGCTGGCTTTCGGGCACTTCTCTACACGCACATTACAAAAACATCGACCCCGGCCCGCGATTATATCGCCATCGTTAGGCTGTACCACGTAACTCGAAGGCACATTAACATTGTTACCCCTCATGAATGACTATCGTCATGAATGTGTGCGTATTTAGTTCAAGTTTATATACCTCTTTCAATAAAACCTTTCCTCCTCCCCCTCCCCTCACACTTTCCCTTACTTTTTTTCAATTAATTCGAATCAGATTCGACTTGAAAGCTAAAGGGACGAGGAAATAAACGTTCTTGAATCTTGACGTTATACTTTCTTCAATTTATTTTACGACGCAAAAAAGTACTAACTGATCACCGATTTCTCTATAATAAATAAGATTACAATACATTGCTAGAGCGCGCAGTGGCCCAGTGGGTAGAGCGCGCGACTGCGGATGCCGTGGTCGCGGGTTCGAACCCACCGTCGGCACCTCTGGAAATATTCCATGTGGTATTTAAATACTGTGGTGCCCAAGGTGGCTCGGAACCCACCATAAAAACACAGGTATGTATGTCCCGCGCTCTGGAATTGGTTGAAATAGGCTGCAATGAGGCGATAGTGAAGAGTGGAAAGAGAGGGAGGATTGGTATATGAACTTGAAACTCTGCGGGGACCAAGTATCTATCATACTCATATAATAAATACATTGCTATGTTAATTTGCTATAGTAACTGGAGACGAGTGCGGGACCTTGTATACAGTTAATTATGCGAATGTATCGAAGATTGATGATCATTGAAATGGGGGCAGTTCATGCGCATTATTAAAGTGTTTTTGTTACAAATGAATAAACAGGGAAACGACGACGCCGGTCTCTTTCGAAAAAGATATACAAAGCAGCCTCTTGATTATTTATTGTATATTTTTAGTCGATTCCAAAAATTAATAATAATTATAATCTGTTTACTTTCGATTCCAAGATCGTGAATGCAAACGAGTCCTGGAATGGTTTGTTTCAATAAATTAATATTTTCTGAATACGCATAACAGTCCACTACGCTAGCATAGCTTCTTAAAAAGATTAGACTACATATAATGGAATAATGTACCATTAAAATAAAAGGGATTTAGAGATCTGTAATCAAACTACGAAAAAACACTTTGCTAAATCTTCGGCTTTTCTTTTGTTATTTTTTTCATCGGAGTTGTACATCCACCAACAGACTTCTATTTTATCATGTTCGCTATAATATTAGACATTGAGTTGAATTCGACAAGCTCGTGTAGTCAATAGTTAATCGTTCAAAGAATCTTAGGGAATTACAAATATAGACAGAGAAATCAAGTAGTATCGTTCGCCGGTCTAACTTTATTTCTAGCATTCGGTATGCTCGTAAAGGCGCAGAAAGAAATTTGAATTTTCAACATTATTGCATGATACAAGTGATTATGTTTGTATTTACTACCAACGTTACACAATGTTACGTTAGACGTTGAATAAGTTCATCTTTTCTTATCACTCTGTTTAATGATAAGTACATCTTTTCTCATTTTTTTCTTTTTTGTCGTAATACTTTTCTACAGCAAGCGAGTAACTAATCATAATCAGTTTACTAATTCTCACCAAAATTTATAGTTGAAATTCAGGCGCAATGATAAATGTATAGTCAATAGTGTCAACGGTATTCTCTATACAATCGAGTGTTAAGTATGATCTTTGCAGAAGAATCGTTGGTGATTCCTTACGGTTTTTTTCTGTTTTTTTTTTCCATAGTCGTGCATATATCTAGACATTTTTTCCTTCGAAGTTCTTTTCACATTCGTCTCGAAGAACTTTGCGTTTATTTTATTTTTTTTGTTTCTCTATTGTGTCCGCATTTTTTCATTCCTTTGTTTAATAGATGCGATTCAGAATCGAGCGAATGGGACAAAAGTTTAAAATGAAAGAATGACCATATTTATTGTGACATTGATGTAATCAAATTAATGTGTGGCACATTGGACTCGAGGAGCACCTCCTTCGTCTTCTTCGTGCGCCTGTCGTTGTTCCCGTTCTGGATCTAAGTCCTGAAGTATACATTCTTCCGCGCCTTCTGGAATGATAATTTCTTCCCTCATGGGTAAACATCGTTCAAGCATTGGAATATCATCAATATCAATCGTTTTTGGGAAATTAACTACTAATTGGATTACGAGTCTGCCATGTGTAAAAGGATCTTTGTAAACCGGCATCCCTTCGTTCAGAATACATTTCAAGTCTCCGTGTTTCGTTACAGTCCCAGGAAGCGATGTCACTACTAAATCTCTTCCATCCAAAGTGCGGATCACTTTTTGGAATCCACATAGGGCTTCTACAAGTTCTAGCTGCATCCTCATGATTAGATCGTTACGTGAACGCCTAAAAACAATAGATTAATAAATAAGTGTCGTCGCGTTACTTCCGAACCACAGGTCGAGTCATCCGATGTGTTTAGTTTTACAAAAATGGCTCTAGCCATACTTTTTCCCTTGTTGTCCCTTTCTCGTTTCCAGAATTGTAAGGGTGGTGTTTCTAAAAGGTCAATCTAGGCCGCAGTCGCCCTCAAAAGTCCTATTTTCAATCTATCTATCTAGTCCTATTTGTAATTTGCATTATTCGGAAATGCAGCAATTTTCATAAAGCTGCGACCAGCTACATGCTGCCGAATAAACCAAATTACGCTTTGTAAACGTAAGAATGGGAAAAATAGAACTTTTGAGTTATCTAGCCAGACTGCGCGACTGCGAATGCCGTGGTCGAATTCTGTGCTATCTAAATACTGTGGTGCCCAAGGTGGTTCGAACTCACAATAAAAACAGTAGGTCCCGCTGCAATTAGGCAATAGGTGAGAGTGGAAAGAGAGGGAGACGGTGTATGAACTTGAAACCCTACGGGGAACAAATATCTAATTCCTAGAGTTATCTAGCCATTTTAACTACTGAAAACACCCATCTTTGCATTATCGAGAAATGAGAAGGTCTTTCAAGCACTCTTGTAATCCTGGAAATAAAAGTCTACCCTTTCAAAAACCCATAAAAATCGGCTATTGTGATCATAATGCAAAGAAAGTTAAAATTGTAAGACGCCAAATCGGATGAATCACCTGGTACTATTTTTGTAACATAATAATCGGTAAAATACTAACTTGAAAACATCGTGTTTCTTCTCCTCGAGAAGAATGACGATGTCACCTGGTTCGTAATCCGGTTCCTGATCTCCCTCTCCGCTGAATATGATGTTTTGTCCATCCACCATTCCCGGATCAACATGAACTTCCAAAATTTTCCTATCTCTAATTGTCTTCCTACCAGCACATTGTTTACAACGATCTCGTGGATTTATGCGTTCTCCTTGTCCTTTGCAGTCTGAGCAGACACTCTGCAGATGCTGCAGCATTCCTGGTCCTAGCTGTTGTATTGTAACTTGCATGCCTGATCCATGGCATGTTGAGCACTGCTCGACAGAACCCTTCTTACCACCAATGCCTAAATGAAATAATTATTATTTCTTGTTCTGATGGATATTTTATATGTGGCAATTGCTAATCAATAGACTGCGGATCTTTATGCATTTACAGCAAAATTTTTAAAATTCAAAATGTCAATATATATAATTTCTTCTCTATTAAAATCGTTAAGAGAAGAGATAGCGTTCAATTTAGTTTCTATCCGTTGCAATCGATGCAAACAATTTTTATTTTGCACAAAGATCCAGAATCTACTAATCAATATGTACCTTCACACTTGTCGCAAATAACGTTCTTTTGCAATGCCAATTTGCGAACAGTGCCCTTGTACAGTTCTTCCAGTGAGACTGACAGCTGATGTATAACATCTTGTCCTTTGCGCTCTCTTCTTCGAGTAGGTCTTCCAGTAAAACTACCCCCGAAGAACATATCGAAGATGTCCATGGGTGAAGAGAACATGCTGCTTCCTCCTCCACCTTCTTTCAAAGCTTGTTCTCCACCCTGATCGTAAATTTTCTTCTTCTCGGGGTTCGACAATACTTCGTATGCTTGTGAGATTTGCTTGAACTACAACAACAGGAAGATTACCAAACGAACTTTCCCATCGCAAGAATTCTAAGCCAATTACTAACTCTTTCTCCTTCATTGGGATTCTTGTCGGGATGATACTTCAAAGCCAGTTTCCTATAAGCCTTTTTCAGATCATCTCGAGTACATCCAGGCTTTACGCCCAGCACATCGTAGAATATTGTTTCCTTCACCATTTTTACTATAATCTATTTCTTACAGAAGAGACCGACCGCTACTGTTACGATTGGATTATCCCTGCTGGATAGAAGAAAATACAGTGTGAACATTATTTGGATTTTAAGATTCAAGAGATTTCGGAACTTCAATAGGAAAGAGTTAAGAAACACGTATTTGCATTTTTCAAATCAACAAGATTAGATTAAAATTGTCGAACACGGTAATGACAACATTTAAATCGATAACAAGTGCTGAACCATGTATTGCTTATGAACAAAGAAAAGTAGCTGTTAACCTTTACCTCGCAACAGAGGCTTGTAACACCCCATTTTAGTTCAAATTAATTATTTATTTACATTATTTAGGTCTCTGTTAGCATTTTCTGACTCTGTGTGAGTAACTAAAGGTTAACAACAAATTTCTGTGTGACACATCTTTAAAAACACACGTTACACAGCAATATGTACACAAATATGAATAAAACACAATTTACCGAGAAACCCGTAAAGATACATGTAATAATAAACAATGCAAAAACTGACGAATCACCTTATGAATAAAAAATGCTGAAATATAATTGGCCTATTAAACAAATCAATAAGTGAGTGGGATATAAATTTGTCGAATTCATTACGAAAACAACGGTACGCATACGAATTGTTACTAAACAAAGAGCGTGTTACAAACATGGTTTTGTTAAACAATATCTAGTGTATAATTCTTGTTGCACGGTATAACTGTCGAAGCAGATAAGACAGGGGGGAAAAAACTGATTTGTCATTCGTATCGCGGTGAGACGTCAGAATAGATCGAGTATTTAAATGCGCAAACACAAGATTCAAAAATGGAATTACAAGGTATGACCTTGAACTTCGTATATTTCTAATTTTAATCGCGATACAATGGATTTCGGCGCGTGTACAACGAAATTAGCAATTTGCCGGGAGGATAGAAGTGAACCTGAGCGAAACGAAAATTCCATAATCAATACAGGAAGGTACAAAGCGTATTAACGGTAGGTTCGGAGAAATCTCCAGCAAACTCTATCCATGTGCGTCTTCGGTTTCAAAATGGCGACAAGAATCATTTTAAAATACGAAAACGCTACTAATTGATACGAAACAGGAAATGAAAACGTGGTGTTTCAGAATAACGCACCGTCTCTGCTCGTGTTATGAACAAAGAGCATCAAACACTTTCTAGAGGCTTCTATTAACGTAGCGTACACGCCGATACTTGTACACAAGTCCCAGAAGGCTTCTTCTACCGGTTGCAAATCGAGCAAGGAAAATCCGCGAGCTGGCATATAGATAATTTCTTTTTTTACCAAGTAAAAAGCGCGTGTTCCGTTGAACGGCACGCCATAAAAATCTAACGCGGATCTACAGGAGGAATTCCCCGAGGGTGTAATTGACAGAAAATTTCCGACATCGAACCGCGTTTCGTCTTGACACGGGTTAGGCAATTGGGACAATCACCATTTTTCAACGTTAAAGTGCGAGTCATGGGTGAGTACAAGTGCTCCGGCCGCTATGATAAAATTAATTGACGCGTATTTCGTAATATTCAATATGCTGAAGCGTACATAGATCTATAATTCAACCTTCAAACGTCCACTTCGGATGCGACGACAGCCGAAAGCCGCGTTAAAATCGCGTTAATATTTCCACGGTATATCTTGAAACGTTCGAATCGTTTGTCGTTCGACTTGCGTTTACGCTACGGCGAATTCCTATCCCAGGGAAAATCTCTCATGAGCCCCTTCTGAATCGATCACATAATTCAATGATGAAAATTCTATTCCGTCTGCGCATATTTTCTAAAATGTATTTGCTGAAACGGTTGTACGGTAGTTTCCCCTTACCTGTTTTAGCAGAATGAAAACCGCTCGTGAGAAATATCCGCGTGCTGTAAACGCTCGTTTTGCTCCACGTAATAGTATTTGACGAACTGTTGTGAACGCATAGAACTCTCACCAATATTACCGTCCCGTACCCGTTCTCGAAACTTCCTAGGAGAGTAATGGACGTTAGTCGACAGAGAACCAATCAGATAGCCGGAACGCTTGCAAACAGCGCTAAAAATAATAACGGTCTTTCTCAGAACTTCGCGTGTTCTTCCTCCTTCACTCAGATGATAATATCGTTTTACCCCTCTAGGTTAGCGCGGTCCGGGAGACGCAGCGCGACGGTTGAGAGACTAGGAATGGATTTTCTTTGTTCTGGTTGGTTGATGATCGCTGTATTCTGAGAGTATAAATATTGCTCACAATAATCGAATTGTGGAAGTCGAAATTCTACAAGACATTTATTTATTGATGTTTGCAAACAATCATAGTACTCATAATACTTTCAAATAGTGGATTATATACTATAAATGCTACTACCACTGATAATATCGGTTTACCCCTCTAGCGTTGCACAGTCCGGGAGACAGCGCGACGATAGGGAGACAGGGTAGTGTCACTCAATGTATTTTTCTGTTAGCACGAAATCGAACGCCATCTGAATTTTGTGTACCACAACTAACGGGTCAAAACGCGGGGGTTTGAAATCCATACTACCCATTCCTTGCTAATTTATAATTTTTATTTAAAAATAAAAAAATTAAAACATTTTATTACATTTTAAATACGTTCTATTCAATATTAAATGTTTTACATTTATAATTACATA
>CM052326.1:7092563-7175851 GCA_028455615.1 Lasioglossum zephyrum
AACGTTCGTGCAAATGTTCGGTTCGGCGCGCGGTTCGGTGCGCGGTTCGGCGCGCGGTTCGGCGCGCTGTTTAGGTCTGTACGAAGCCTAACGTCGCTTTCAACTCTTTGCTACGCTTATTTCACGACCTACTTTTTATTAAGATGATTTCCGAACCACCTTGACCACCGCAATATTAGATGCCACATGGAATTCGAATTTTTTATTCTTCTAGTTTGGAATCTTTCCCTGGACAAAAAGAGCATTTCTTTTTATATTTATTTAACGTCACTTTCAACCCTTTGCTATGGTTATTTCACGACCTACAATTTATTAACGTGATTTCCGAACCACCTTGGCCACCGCAATATTACACATGAAATATTTCCAGAGGTGCCATAAAAAGAGCATTTTCGAAATTTTTATTCTTCTAGTTTGGAAACATCGACGCGATTGTGAAGAGGTTTCGCACGGTGCAAAATGGTCGTTCAGAGATTCGCGCGATATTTTCGAGAGCTCTTCATCCCCGACGATCGTACGGCGACGTCCGGATGACTAATGGCTGCGCACACATCGCGCACGGGGACAAGTTAACAAATTGGGACACGGGACAAAGAGCAGACAACAATTCGTGACCCAATTTTCCAACGTTACCGTCGCTGGTGCATCGTGCCGAGCGTGTTGCGTGGTTCACCTTCACTTCGAACCGCGAGAACCGAATATTTGGTGAATGCCTGCCTGATTATGCCACTATCTCTGTCAATCACAATCACCTCGAACCGAACAGCAGGAGACAGAGGAAACATTTAACCATTTTAACGGGAGTGCTTCCGGCCGGCTCGCATGGGACAGACGGGTACCATCATCTTGATCATTGATCGGCTCTTATTATACCATACGATCCTCTAACATCATACCATTCACTTGATAATTCACCCTGTTCTTCAGATAAGCACCGTTTCATTGTTGTTTTTTTATTCGACGATTTTCATAGAAAAAAAAGTAATTCGAGTCAGCCGAGATTTGCTCTTCTCTCAGAATTTATTAAAAGAGAACCAAACTGGAAACCTTTTTGCAATGTATCCGAACAAGCTCCAAAATGATGATTATATTTTCCATTTTTTATAAACAGAAGTAATTCGTCAAGCCACGAGATTAGCTCATCTTTGAGAATTTATTACAACAGAACCAAACTACGTAGGACTGAAAATATTTTTGCAATGTATCCGAGCAAGCTCCAAAATGATGGTTGTATTTTTCATTTTTCATAAACAGAAGTAATTCGTCAAGCCACGAGATTAGCTCATTTTTGAGAATTTACTACAACAGAACCAACGTAGAACTGAAAATCTTTTTGCAATGTATCCGAGCAAGCTCCAAAATGATGGTTATACTTTTTATTTCACGCTGTGCTGGCCACATTAACCGCCACGCTAATTCAAGCTAATGAATAGCCAACCTTATGAATATCCAATGAAGTCGTTCCTCGCGAAGAGTAATCGACGTTACTTTTTCGTAGAATGAAAATCTCGCCGTAAAAAGATTCTCGCAAAATTGGGCAACGTCCAAAAGCAGAGTATACGAAATTTCGGCGGTGTGCCGGTAGCGACGAAGTAAGTGCTTCTCGGGGGAATGTATCCGGTGCTTGAACTATTATAACGGTAACGATACAATCTCGAACGACCTGTTATTAAGGCTAGGAAGGATGAAACGTGTTTTATGAGCTGAACGTTATTGCTTTTTATAATACATTCCGGTATACCTCGATGTCCTGGCTAATTACACCGTGCTCGCCGGATTAAAAATGTTGCGTGCGGCGATGAGTAATTCGGTCTCTATTTTGCATGTGGTGTTCTCAACAGTTACGGCAGAAGGAAACAATATGTTTGGCCGCGACAATTTAGCAGAACGTTTTCCACTCGTAAACACAGAGGCAGTCGGCGAACTTCTGTTGATTCGGACTCGCCAACAAACGAAGCACATGTTCAAGTGAACCGTGGCCGTGGCTGCTCGATATAAACGGCGAATCCGTGAACATTTCTCCAGACACAGTCTCATTCTCTATTTATAGCATGCTGTTAGTGCGTAATCGGCGACTCTCTCACGTGGATACGAAGGAACGTGCCTTTTATACACGATTGTGAACGACTGCCTGGGGTATCGGCTTTTTTTCAGTAAATCGGTCGACTTGCGTACAGTGGAGCGCGCAAAGGACACGAATCTAGAGATATACATGTCGTCATGTTCGCCGCGAGGTCGAGGCGAAATCATCGTAAAAACCTGTAATATCGAGACAGTCGGCACCTGATGACCTCAACGCTCGGCAAGTCGGTGACGTGATGTCATTTGTCGCCTCTAATGTATCGCGATTATGCAAGAGCCGGTTTCGTGCATGTGCACCGGGACCGTCCGAAAGCGAAACTCCCCGTCTTCGTTGAATTCGTTTGATAGGGACTTGCTTAATTGGACGAACGTGGTTGGCGTGCCTTTTCAATTGCTCGATTCGAGTGTTTGCAAGCTTCTATTCCGGCGATCATGTTCGTCCTGTAGAATCGTTCCAGGTTGTTTTTGTAGATTTCTTTATTTCTGTTTTTGTTTTACATTCGACGAGCAATGCTGGAAGACAGTGTTTCTAATTAAATTGACCAGCCTTCCTGAGAATCACCGGGCCACGGTGTTCCCGTGAATCCTACGGGGGAAAAACTTCCCACGAGCGGGACCAGCCCTCTCGCGAAACAATATCTTTGGCAATGATCTCAGGCGAGTTAATGCCGTTTATCAATGAAGACGGAATGCTCGGAACGTAGTACGAGCGCCGACCCTTGGGAACCAGATACGCTATCTCTCAAACGCTATAGAGACATTCCTCCGCGTCGTCGAAATTCGAGGAATTGCAACTGTTGCTGCTTCATTGGCCCTAAAAACTGTGTGTTCAAATCGAGCACTCTCAATTGTCTATATAAATAAAAATTAAACGCCGGCCGTTGGTGAACGCAACACTTGAGAACGGCTGGACCGGTTTGGCTAATTTGTTAAAAAAAAACAATGTTCGTAATAGTCCGAATAAGGGTTTCAGGGAAAAGTTGCTCGGAAAAATTGAAAGTGCTTTTTTCTATGAGATTTTCTCCACCTTAAATTGAATATATAAATGAAAATAAATCTTTAAAAAAATACCACGTCTTTAAAAACGGACTAAATAGTATAAAAGAATTTTTTTTTAATATTGTTATAATTTGTTAAGTTATTTTAAAATCAAATGCAAGATTTGTACCGAACAGACACACAAGAAACCGAGCTAATAAAAACGTGTTAATAAATATGTACAACGATCGCTTAGAAATACGTTTCTTGCCTCATTCTTACTTTTTTTACGCGTTTCCGTTAGCTTTTCAAAAAACGATCAGAAACAAATTTATTGAAATTTGGACAGAACAACGTCTGTCGGGTCAGCTAGTTTTTAATAATTTTTTTTTGTAACGAACTGGAAGAACCGTCGCTCCCGTTGGTTTCCGTCAACGCCAGTTACGATAGTCAATTAGCGCGACGAACTGTAACGAGACTAGCGGTATTTCTAGAGACGTAGCCCATATTACACACACACGCGCGAGCGCGCGCGCATGAAAACAGCCTGAATGAAGTTATTGTTTTAATACGCGGCTGTGCGAGGCTGTTCCTCCTACGTTATACATACTTGCAATTTGTTACTACCAGCGGCCACGATGACATTTCACTATTAAGACTACTACAAGCATTACTAATTATACAACCGGTGCCAACGGCCGACAAGCTCTTTCATGAAATAGTTATCGGAGCCAAACAATGAACTTGCCAAACCCCTTCGTTTGTTGACACGGTGGCTGCGGTGGCATCGTTAAGATCACCGCGATCAATTAATAATGCACGTTAAACCCTTGCCGTATCATTTTCTATACAGTTACAGTGATTAGAACGTATTGATCAGCACAAATATATAAGAGAAAAGAAAATTCATATTTTTTATACGGCCACATTGGTTCTAATATTTAAAGATTAATTTATTACATTTATAAGGAAAGGTGTAACATTCACTTTGTTTCAAATATTTGATGATCTGCGAGATAGAACGCTGAACTAAATGAAAGATCCATCAAACGATCTCTAACAACATAATCCAACAGTCCCTCTCGTGATAATAACTAAGCAGAGAATAATCAAGCATCTTCCCCACAAAGCATCCTATTAAAAATCTCTCGACCCATCATAGCGTTAAAACTATTTTCTAATTGACCCATAAATTGGCCATTTTTCTCATCATCGTCGAACCGGAAGTTCTCGAACTCCAAGAAACCATCGAACGCAAGAAATATAAGATAAAACGAACGCCGATCGTAATTACATTCATCAATGAATATTTTTATCCTGGCGATCATTTTTTTTTCCTCGGAAATATTTCCTCGTCTATACCACGAGCAATTCTCCGTTACATTAAATCATCGATCGGATCACGGACGTGCCGCAAGCTTGATTGGCTGCTCACTCGATTATGCTTCGAACGAACCTCGCCTCTTCTTCTTTTTAGCTCTCTATCTCCTGTTTGCGCTGTTTTCTTCAGCTTCCTGTTTCTATACTGTTGCACAGTCAACGAACTCGGCCTCCTTCTCCCATTGTCGCAGTCCTGATTAGTATCCTTCGGGCCTGGCCTTTGCCGACTTCAATCTTCACGGACTCCATTCTTCGTTCGCTCGACTCCTTTATTTGTATCACTCGGTTTCTAGTCCCTTGACCCAATGCCGCGTTATGGACAACTTGGACAAATGCCCGGGGCCCCAAGCATAAGGGGGCACCGAACACAAACCAAGATCCAAATTCTTCGTTTTTCTCATAAAAAATTTGTAAACTGAAACTCTAATTAATCGAACCAGTGCGCCGAGAGTATTAATACATCTTTTATAAGTGTAAAGAAAATATACTTTCTTTCCACATTTGAGATAGATAGAAAGAGTAAAAAGACATAGAGAGCACATGTGCATAAAAACTAAATAAAGATATAGATAGTTAATTAACAGAATAGGTTACAGATAAAGTAAGTGTAAATAAGGAGTGTGAACGATAGACTCTAATTGTCGTTTCTTTATTTACAGGTGAGTTTGTAAATAGTTGTAAAAAGTATAAATCAATAAGTATTTAATAAAACATAATCTTTATTTACAGAGAAACAAATTCAGTCTGTTGTTTAATTATTAACACAGGATAGAATAACCCACATTATATAAGTATAACTTGTTTCGGGAAGACTGTGTGAAATTGACACGAGGGACGGACGAAGGTTAACATTGATTCGAATCTAAAGAATTGAGTTACTCAAACGATGGCAGGAAGGTCGCGGAAACAATGGAAATGACGATTGACTTGTCAGAAATTTTGGTTGTACGGGATGGGTAGATTATCCGCGCGATGAATATGCAGATGGTTCGCCTACTCGTGTAACTACGCGTAAACAAAGAAAGTCAAGCGGCGGCCAAACATAGTTGGTGAGGTCAGGGCCGCGAACAATTTGCGATATCGGCGGCTGCACAGATTATTCCGCGTCAACCTGTATTTCCGGTTGGTGCTCTGCAACGTGAACCCAGCCGCGGCGGTCATTCGTACGCACTCTACAGAAGTCGGGTTTGGGATGCACGGGAATCGCTATAGTTAGCTTGGTACGCGGCCAGAAATTGCAGCGAAACGAACGGACCTATTATGCTCACCGTCATAACACACTTTGGAACCGTGAAGACTATCGACGCCGCGAATTCCACCGGAACTCGCCATCAGTGTCCAAATATTGAAGTACCATTCGAAAACATTTGGAAACTTATGCCGTTTTCATTTATATCGTCCTTCCTTCAAGGACTTCGCGAACGTCCATAGAGCTACTGCGAAAATTAGTGAGTTTGGAAGCCGGAAGTACTGGTTTTAAACTAATAATGTGTTTTCTTACTAGTAACTGCACTAGTGAATAAACGGGCACCAGTAAATGAACGCTTTTGTATATTTCAACAAATTTTAAACCGCACGGCATACTAGCGATAATGACTCTTAGGCCAATAATTATTATTAATATATATCAATAATAATAATTATTACCCATAATTACTAGAATGTAGTGTTTATTGACTGGTATTTTTTATATTTTTTATTTAACGTTTAATAAAGAAAAATAATAATAATTTCATTTTATTTGTGTTCGTTTAGTTTTGAAAAATGAAGTATAGGGAGCCATTTGACATATATGAGATTCCTTTAATTCACTTTTTTTAAAAATAAAATATCTTCCTGAACAATTTCTTAAATGTTCATTCACTGGTGCAGTTACCCTATGTTTATTTTTGTAAAAATATTTAAATTTTTTTCAATACTTTTTCCCTTGTGTTTATAGAAAAAAAAGTAATCAGACGCCGCGCCTGAGCAGCCTTACGTTGCCACGGAGCGTGCTAGAATACGGAAAATTCAAACCAGTATTAGCTTGTAGTATAGCTAAGTAAATTTATAGTTAGTTAGTAAAAACTATTGTTTTTTTGCGACCAACCAATTCGTTCATAAATGTACAAAGATTCGCAGTCTAGTGATCATCTCGTTATTGATCCAGAGAAACATTAAAGAAATTTTTGGTAGAAATTGAAAGTGGGTTCCCAGATACCCGGTTATCGATACAAGGGTTAATGCGTGCGATGATAATATATTATTTTGAAACCGGTTTGATAGCGCGGCTTAAACAACGCCGGCGTTCTATGTTTAGACTCCTTTCATCTCCCCAAGGGATTGTAGAAACCCTTAAAGCGCCACTGGCCAGACAGTGAGTACGAGGGTACTCACCCGCGTGTAAGTCATTAGCTGCGACGGTTTTCTTAGAACGGATCAATTATTTCGCCTCGGGGGAACAGATCGGATGTAATACCAAAATGCACGATCTTCGTTCGTTGCGACCGAGGAACCCCATACTCTTCAATCTTTATGATTGCATTCATAAATAAATTCTTCATCTAGAGTTCACTCGGCTAAGCTGAATTAAATACATACCATGTCTAGACTGTGTACTTTATAATTACATTGATAAATTAATATTTGATTTAAACTTTATTTGAATAAGCTAAATTAAATATATGTATACAATGACTATAGACGAAGTACATTTGACACAAAAATTAAGTACAGTGTTTAGACGACAATATTTCTCAATCTTTATAATTACATTGATAAATTAATCTTTGATTTAAACTCCATTTGGATAAGCTAAATTAAATGCACAATGTCTAGAGTCTAAACGAAGCACATTTGACACAAAAAAATAGGTACAGTATTTATTACATACAGTATTTTTTAGTACAGTATTATTAAGTACAATATTTGCCAATCTTTATAATTACATTAATAAATTAATCTTTGATTTAAACTCCATTCGGATAAACTACATTAAATACACACAATGTTTAGAGTCTAGACGAAGCACATTTGACACAAAACTTAAATACAATGCCTAGACGAAGTCCGGTTAAAAATTCAAAGAAACATGTGAAGTGCATTCGCTAAAAAAGAAATTAGAGAACGCCCATCGCATTTCGCCGGGTTCTTTTCGTAACGAGCGTCGATATGGCCACTTTCACGCATGCAAACGAAGGTATCCAATTAACGCGAACCTTTTAAGCAAAATAAGTCTGCAACGTATACAGACGTACCCGTAATTGGAAACGAACCCTTGCACCGGGATAAGTAGTTCGAGCGAGGAAAGTAAATTGAAGACCTGGTCGGTACAAGCTGTTTCTACATTAAAGAAAAGTGTTCTTAATTGAGTTCGGATTTTCACTTGTGATCCTACAACTAGTTCCCCTCTATTCTCCTCGAACTTACACTACTTTTGTTCAAGTACAAGCTTATCTCCTCGCATGTTATTATCATTTACATATGCAGATGCCCCGCTGAATATACATATTTAAATGAACGTGACAAATAGCGCGTCTTATCTGGCCAAGTAACAATACATTTACATAACAATTGCTGCCTATGAATATTCAGCGCGGCGGTGTTGCTCGGTAACACTTGTCTGCATTATTTTACACGAAAAAAAAACACGAAAACGCGCCGAATCTAATTAAATTTTTTCAAAATTCTTCAGATATTAGATGCCTGAAAACCATTCTTGATTTCATTAAGATATATGGTGAATTAAAATTTAATTTTACGCAGGTAAAATTAACGCTTTCGAGAATTTTCAAAAAAATACTAATATATGAAGTAAGACAGAATATAATTTATTTCAGATCTGAAAAAATTGAAAATTTCATGAACCGCCGCAGTCGAATAATCAAATATTGTATAATTAATTTGTAATGTATAATCTATATAAACCTCTTATAAAGTTTAAATCAATAAATAGATAATAATAATAACAATTAGCTTACGAAAGAACTTACGGTCTCAATAATCGTAAAATCCGAAGGATCTGACTAGTTCGCCAATTAGAATGATTTAATCAGCGAATCAATTAAATTTTAAGGAGAAGTAACACGCTAAAAAACGGTAATACGTTGCAAAACGTGCGGCCATAATTTTTCCGGGGGTGGGGGGCGGGCGAGGAGCGACTTTCTAATGTTGAAAAAGCGATGAGTGCATTGACCGTTCGTCTGCGGGTCTTTTGTCGGCGTACCGTGGACGGAAGATGCAGCACACCTTGAAGAGAAATGGGATGAAGGCAGGTAGTTTGAGACAGTGAAAGAAGACGGGGGAAGACAGACACAGAAGGGACTATCCACGTGTCGGAGTAACGGTCCGCTGAATTATTTAAAGCATGACGGAGGATTTTGCAAGCACAGGAGGTTCTTTGCACCCGAGTTGCATACAAGATACATACAGACGGATTTAAATACATCGTAGATGGCCAGGGGATACGGTTACATGTGCAGCTCGGGAGAAATTACATTTACACCGGCTGAATACCTCTTGGAAGCGTGTTACGTTCGGCGCCGCGCAAAATCAAAGAGGGGATTTCGTGTCTCGCGTTACCGATTCTTGCCGATTACCTAATTCATTTGCCGAAGTCTCTTCGAACGCGTTAGTCGAGTGCTAATGCTTCCATCGACGAGTCTCTACAAGTTACTGGACTGTATTTATTCGTTTAGAAGTCATATTCGTGATCAGAACACAATTTAATAAATATGTACATTATTGATTACACATGTACATTTTTCCAATCGATTACTATCAAGCTAATTTTCCGTGAGTAGCTTCATTTTGATGAGACGCCCAAATTTTTCTCTTAAAAATTCTCGATTCTGGTAGCAAACAGGAGTAGCATAAAATATGTCGATTTGACGATTCTCAAAAATTTATTACTAACTGGATTTTTTGTTGTTAAATCTCAAGATAATTATCTTGATGCAACAGAAATTTTCTACTTGTTCAGGAGATTACAAACGACAAAACAAGTTCTGCTCACTGAAACCGTAAAACAAATCGTGGGACAAGGAGCTGGTAGTTTTTATTCCGTTTTTATGCACATTCCCCGTACATAAAAAAATCGAGACATCCCGTGGTTCCCGTTTAAATGGCGCATCCTACGCCAGGAAAAAGGCACAGCAGACTACAACTCGTAAAAATACTTGGGAGTTATCGCGAGCTTCAACAATATCCTTCCCAGACATATTTATGTTGTCGCTGGCTCGTGTGTAGGCTGAAGATGCAACGATCCGTCGTGGATTATACAGGGTGTCCCGGTACAAGGGAAGATAATCAAGATCCTGAAAAGTCAGTCGTTCTTCCAACGATGCAACTCAAACAGCGCTGGGTGTACATAATTTTCAAAAAGTGTTAGCAGGTGTGTAGTTGAAGGAAGTATAATTTATATTTTCTCTGGAAAATGGTTGTCCCGGTTCCGTGGAACACTCTGTAGAACCAGTTGTATCTATAGCGATGAAACCGTCTCTCCCCCACTGGGAATCAGAGTGGGTGGGAGGACAAAGTGATGGAAGGAGAGGAGGAGAGATTGATCGAAAAATATAGGGTGAAGGAAGAGAAGCGCGCGAGACAGAAAGGCACTGTGACATCTCATTCCGTCAGACAGTCCGGCGCCCCACGCTCTATATTAATTACTTATCCGTCTGATTCGAAATAAACAGCATAGCGTGACGCACCTACTTTTTTAGATTAATCCCAATTGCGTTCGATCGCGGCGAGGACGACGCGACACGATGAAGGCCGGACCAGTTCGATTAACACGTTCAATGCCAACAGTTATCGTCCAGTTGATCCCAGGCTTAGATTAATCATTCACGATCCCCCGATACTTCTACGATTTCAGTTATTTGTTGAAAAGACGATAACCCTTTCGGTCGCTGAGAGTTGAATTTGAATTTAGATTTAGATGTAGTAATGGAAAGTTGAATTTAGATTTAAATATAATGCAGGAAAGTTGAATGTGAAGTTCGATTTAAATATAATGATGGAAAGTTGATTTCAGTTATTTGTTGAAAAGACGATATCCTTTTTGGTCGTTGAGAGTTGAATTTGAATTTAGATTTAGATGTAGTGATGGAAAGTTGAATTTCGATTTAAATATAATGCAAGAAAGTTGTATGTGAAGTTTGATTTAAATATAACGATGGAAAGTTGAATTTAGATTGAAATATGTGGAGATAATTATGAAAATGTACTGATTCTACGAGATCGGTCACTAGAGCATCAAAACTGCTGCAGTCTTACGGTTATGGCTGGGGCGCTTTCGGTTTCCATTTTTCAAACAGTTCCGACAGCTCCGGCGGTCAGGAATGTTGCTTGCAATTGCGCTAATGAATCTGTAACAAGTGTCCTCTCCCGCGTTCATAAATTTTTCGCTCGGTTGAGCACATCCGATTGATGTGCAACAAAGCAACCGCAGGAAATGATCGTACATGCCTACGATACGTGACCATGAAACAAGGTATTACAGCAGAGTACCGATATCAATTAACCGCTAGCTTTTTTTTTTATTATCGATCGACCAGCATTTATTTTGCTGCAATGCTCGTTGCATTTATTCAATAGATTCAGTTCAACGTTAATTGAAAGATTCACCAATTTTTCTTTCATTTTTCAGAGCGATCCAAGCACAGCGTTTCTCAGAGCAGCTCGGGCAGGACAATTGGAGAAAGTTTTGGAGTTTCTTGAGTCGGGAGTGGACATTAACGCTTCGAATGCTGTAAGTGAATTATTTTAACAAGCTATAAAAATCCACCTCTCGTTTACTTGCTGCGAAGCGATATAGAAAAATATTTCTTAATAATTTTCGGCATCTGTGTCGCAACGAAAAATATTTGGGGAAACTGGCACGCTTCCGAGAGTGATATCTGACAATGGGATAAAGGACGCGTGTGATATATTTAAGAAATTCGGGGGTTGCGCCAGTCTGCTCCCCTAGAATAGGGTAACTGGCAGCTGCGAATCGCAGGCCACGCGAAAAAGGGTCTATTGAACTGTGAGCCTAACCAGATGAACGTTTGTCCCCGTTCCTAGCGGTTCCCGGAGCAAATAGATGGGTCCTCTCTGTGGCATTGTCCACCAAGCTAATTTTCATGATATATTTCACTGCGCGAAAATCCACTGTAAATTATTTCTGAACCGGCGTAGCCTTGACGATCAGCGGCCGCCTATGTGGCAAATATGTAATGTGATGATGTATTAATTGCAGAATGGCTTAAACGCTTTACACCTGGCAGCTAAAGATGGACATTTGGAAATCGTCCGAGAACTTCTTAACCGTGGCGCAGTGGTCGACGCCGCTACCAAAAAGGGAAACACGGCGTTGCATATAGCTTCTCTTGGTGAGTGTACCTCTCTTTTTCTTCGTTAACTCTTTGTTCATGTGGGGCAAGGATGTTATAATAATTGCACTTCGTATCTCCGTGCGAAATAATTTCTTTTGCAATTAAATTGCAAGCGAGTTACGCTACCATCCGTAAATCATCGAACTAACTACATTTAATCGAAATAGAACAATAAAATCAAGCTGGAAGGTTGTGTCGTTTAATTACCATTTCCTTGAAGATGAGTAAGTGTTCGGTGATTTACGGACGGGAGTGTAAATGCATTAGAAAGCATATGGTGCTTGAATTCACATTTATGGAACATCTTGTTGCAGCTGGACAGGAGGAGGTAGTACAGTTGCTCGTACAACGAGGTGCTTCTGTAAATGCACAGTCACAAAATGGGTTCACGCCACTGTATATGGCTGCACAGGAGAATCATGATTCGGTAGTGAAATACCTTTTGAGTAAAGGCGCTAATCAAACATTGGCCACCGAGGTACGCAAACAACGTTCGACAATGTATTTTAATAGTATTTCAATCGATCTGTATTAACACGTTTTATTAAACGTTCGCAGGATGGCTTCACCCCACTAGCAGTAGCGATGCAACAGGGCCACGACAAGGTGGTAGCAGTTCTATTGGAAAATGACACTCGTGGTAAAGTTCGATTGCCCGCCCTCCACATTGCTGCCAAGAAAGACGATTGCAAAGCGGCTGCCCTACTTTTACAAGTATGTCGCAATAATTTGTTACCGAGGTCCTACAATTCAATCGGATTCGCAATCGCGCGATTGAATAATTCCCGAATTAATACCGACATGATTTTCTATCGTAGAACGATCACAATCCCGACGTAACATCGAAGAGCGGATTCACGCCGCTCCACATTGCTGCTCACTATGGCAACGACCGAATTGCTTCCTTGCTTTACGACAGAGGCGCCGATGTTAATTTTGCTGCGAAGGTTAGGCATCTTTATTCGATAAGTTGTTGAAATGAACATTCGAAGGAATGCTCGATGTGACCGTGTTCGTTTTTGTTTTATCACAGCACAATATTACGCCGATGCACGTGGCGGCGAAATGGGGCAAAATCAAGATGGTGAATCTTCTGATGAGTAAGGGAGCGAATATCGAAGCGAAAACGAGAGACGGCCTTACACCCCTCCATTGCGCGGCGCGATCAGGTCACCACGAGGTAGTGGACATTTTGATAGAGAAGGGTGCACCGATCGGCTCGAAAACAAAGGTGAGTTGCGCAACACACAGTGTGCATGTCCCCCTTGGAATGCACTTTGCGCTCGGCGACAGGTAAAAGGGTTTTCCGGGTAGAGAACTCGTGGTGTCGGGTTTGACCCGTTGTTTTCTGTTGACAGAACGGTCTTGCTCCGTTGCACATGGCTTCCCAAGGAGATCATGTTGACGCTGCTCGGATATTATTGTATCATCGTGCACCCGTAGACGAAGTGACGGTAGATTACTTGACGGCGCTACACGTGGCAGCTCATTGCGGACACGTTCGAGTCGCTAAACTTCTGCTTGATAGAAATGCCGATCCAAACGCACGAGCTCTAAACGGCTTCACTCCACTCCATATCGCCTGTAAGAAGAACAGACTGAAGGTCGTTGAGCTCCTTTTAAAGCACAAAGCTAGCATCGAGGCTACTACGGAGGTATTTATACGCGTTTACGCATTCCACTCTTACAGTAGCTCTAGTGAGTTACATCATAGATATTATTAAGCCGATAGTTGTTCACACTATATTCGCCTCTGCCGAAAACTGTTAGCTCTACAACGGTGTACTGCCACGACCTGAACAGAAATTAATCCTGATCACGCGATCTACAGGGTGAACCACGAATCGTGACCAGTACAGGTTACTCTGTTATTAGTAGTCCGATCGAAAATGTTTTTATCAATTTTTTCACCCATTGACTTTTATTTTCAAACCGGACATGAACTTACATGGAGTCATCTAATGCATTAAGGAATTTGTAAATGTATTTCTGTGAAAATTGGGGCGGTACGCGGTTGTAGAGTAGGTTGAACAGTATAGTGTACACCTAGAGCAGGGAAACATAATTAAGAATAATGAATTTTTGTTATATAAATAGCATAATGTTATGATTTCTTAGTATTAACCAGGTTTATTTTATTGCTTAGTCTGGATTGACGCCCCTACACGTAGCGAGTTTTATGGGGTGCATGAACATAGTGATTTATTTATTGCAACATGCAGCTAGTCCTGATATACCAACTGTAAGGGGCGAAACGCCTTTGCATTTAGCTGCCAGAGCGAATCAGACTGATATTATCAGGATACTTCTTAGAAATGGTGCCCAAGTTGACGCGAGAGCACGGGTAAAGATCAACACATTCTATACTTTTCCGCATTCTGTTTCGCAATTATTTTTATTAGAGCAATTCTGCATAATAACGATGAACGAGCGTGTTTGAAAATCGTGTAAACGTTGCAGGAAGAACAAACACCTCTACACGTTGCATCCCGATTGGGTAATGTTGACATTGTAATGCTATTACTTCAACACGGTGCAGATATTGATGCTACCACAAAAGATTTGTACACACCCCTTCACATTGCTGCCAAAGAAGGTCAAGAAGAGGCACGTATTCCAATTTATATATTCAAGTTCATTTAAAACTCACTTCCGACATTATTTAGCTGTTAGCGTCTCTTAACGATCACGAATTATACAAGAATTGTGAAAACGAATTATAGGTGGCATCGGTTTTATTGGAAAATGGCGCGTCGCTTACCGCGACGACCAAAAAAGGCTTCACTCCGTTGCATTTGGCAGCTAAATATGGTAACATGAACGTAGCAAGATTATTATTGCAGAAGGACGCACCCGTTGACGCTCAAGGAAAGGTGAGAGCAAATTCAATCATTTCAGTTCCTGTTCAGGCCACGTGGATCGTCAGCAGACTGTGGATCTTTATGCAAAATACAAATTTTCTGTAAACTTATGAAAATCCACAGTCTGGTCATCATGCATCACAGCGTGTTGTGTGTTAACAATATTAATGAAACATCCATGTGGCACGGCAGCGCGTTAGACGCGGCTTTATACAAAATAATATTAAACGTGTTAATCAAACGCAGAATGGAGTAACTCCGCTTCACGTGGCATCTCATTACGATCATCAGAATGTAGCGTTACTTTTACTCGATAAGGGTGCATCGCCTCATGCTATGGCCAAGAATGGTCACACCCCGCTACATATTGCCGCGCGTAAGAATCAGGTCAGTAGTGCCCAAATAGAGGCATCGAATAAATCAAATTTCTTCAAGATATTAACGTGCGCGTCGTTCTCTTTGATCACAGATGGATATAGCAACCACTTTGTTAGAATACGGAGCGAAGGCAAACGCAGAATCAAAAGCAGGATTTACGCCGCTACATTTGAGCGCGCAAGAAGGCCATACCGATATGTCAACGCTTCTTATCGAGCACAAAGCAGATACAAATCACAAAGCAAAAGTACGTAGACTTCGCGTCACTGTCTTCTGTCACCCAGTCGTCGATGTATTAACTTCTTTCTTATTAAATAATAACTGTTTATTGCAGAATGGCCTCACGCCGCTTCACTTGTGCGCACAAGAGGATAAAGTCAATGTTGCCTCGATCCTTGTCAAAAATGGTGCTCAGATCGATGCTAAAACGAAAGTACGTTCTCGAACCTTCATAAACTTTCTCGTAACTTAACCCTTGGTACCATTATTCAAAATATTGTTTAGATTATTAGTTAATCACTAAACATTTGATAAGAAATGTTTGCAAAGGGTTAAGGGATTAAATGATACGAATTGTGATTAAAATTTCTGTTTCACGATGGAAATGTTTAAACGTTTCAGGCTGGTTATACTCCATTACACGTGGCAGCTCATTTTGGTCAAGCAGCTATGGTCCGATTCCTCTTGCGATCTGGCGCAGCTGTTGATAGTAGTACAAATGCAGGATACACACCGTTGCACCAAGCTGCGCAGCAGGGTCACACGCTAGTAATTAATTTATTGTTGGAGGGAAAAGCGAAACCGAACACAACAACCAATGTGAGTCGATTTCTAAAACGATCACAATGGAACGTCGTTTACTCTAAACGTCGCTTAAAATATTTTCATATTTACAGAACGGCCAGACGGCGTTGGACATAGCACAAAAGCTCGGTTATATCA
This sequence comes from Lasioglossum zephyrum, assembly GCA_028455615.1. Taxonomy (NCBI): domain Eukaryota; kingdom Metazoa; phylum Arthropoda; class Insecta; order Hymenoptera; family Halictidae; genus Lasioglossum; species Lasioglossum zephyrum. The sequence continues at coordinate 7,108,540 of CM052326.1, forward strand.
GCGTCATCGAAACTCTGAAAGTAGTCACCGAAACTGTGATCACAACCACCCACACGATCACCATCGAAGAGAAATACAAAGTCCAGGCTCCGGAATCGATGCAAGAAACGTTCATGAGCGATAGCGAGGACGAAGGCGGTAAGTTCTCGCCTAATTTCATCAGATTCTTTCACGATACTTTGTTCCATATTGTATGTTTTTTAACTTAATGTTTCCTATATAATACTTACATTTAAGGTGAAGTATTTGCTAACGTAGGCAGTCGTTCATTAGGACAACTAGGCATTACATTCTAGAATAGGCAGTAGCAGTCTGCGGTTATGGTTGTGATGCGATTCGGCTTCTGTGATGCGCTTCTTATAGTCGTAACCGCTCTCTATAGTTTTCCTAGATTAGATTGTCCGAGTTTTACCGATGTTTTAACATTTACGAATTCTTGCATGAAACTTTAATCGAAATAGTCTTGCGAGAATTTTAACGTCGAGCGAATTTAGCCAATACACTTAGACGACTGTTGAACACACTATACAATAATTGCGACAAATCTTAAGTGCAAGATTTTTGTGACAAATCTGATCACAATAACGTTTGTTGCATGGAAAGCTGCCGTTTTACACAGTCCAGTTTGCACTGTCCGTGTAATTACACTTTAGTACGGCGATTAAAACTGCACGCAGTTAGGGTATGGCTGCACACGAACGGTTGAGAATCTTTGCGTTTTGTTTGGGACTTGTCCGATGAACTATACCGGTCGTTTTACCGAATTAGCGTTAGCGTCCTACACAAGGAATCATAATGATTCGACTGGCTTTCGGGCAGCAGACACACATACGCTCCGATAAGTATATCTGAAGAAGACACTGTCGCGTTGCATTTCGGGGAGCAGAGATACTTGTCGAAATTCTCCAAAGTCCAAGTACTAGATGGTGATATTATTTGCTTGTCTTGTTGCATTTATGTTTCCATTCGTTTCGCAAGAGCATGTGTTTTAGAGTATGTTCACTGGGTTGTTGCTAACGTCGAGGAATATATATTTGAACTTTTTCCTATCTGGACGCGTAGTTCTTAGATGTATACAGAGAACACAGGTCAAGAACTACCTCGAAACGTTTAGCGTTTTAATGTTACCGATAGAGAACAATGATTTAGGATGATAATCAGCCATCCCAGTAACGTAGCAAATATTATTTTCGAGTAATATTCGTCTCGTATCTTAGAGTTATCTCTGTAAGATCGTTTGTACAAACATAAACATATGCCGTAGAACGCATTCTTCCTCCGTTTACGTTGAATTAGGTGGGTCGAGGCTACTTACTATGAGAGATACGTTTCACAGGTTTGTTTGTTTGCCCAATGAAATTGCTTTGCATTATTCGATTCGATTTAACACTTTCGAGGCGAGAAATTCAAGATAATACAGGCGCTCCAATCGGTGTACTAGTTTAATTCTAATTAGGAGATTATTCCATTTGTGCTAATCGATAATTTCACCTGTGTTAATCGTAGAGAATACTTACTAATTGTATGCAGATCTCGGAAAATCAAAAGCGCAAGCGAACAAACCAACGCTTATCTTATCCGCTACGTTGAGCGCCGGGTCTACATCGTATAACGGCGCGCCTGAAATCAAAATGATCCATTTTTATCGGAACAACATATGCACCAAACGAATCAGCGAACCGTCAAATCTTACGAGCGAACGCTTATGTAAACTGCCCCGAAGAAATCGAAAAGGATCGATGTTTAATTCATAACTCTCGAGCGCGGTAACTTGTCTGCATGTTTTAAAAATAAATCGAACCGCGGGCTTCAGCTGGGATAAATTTTCACGTTTCTCCGATGTTTGCTGGCCTGTAAAATTATTTATCTTTCTTGTCAATCGCTTGAGTAGAGAAAAAACCTGATACTAATCGAATACTCATGGTTTGTGGTGCTCGGACAGCGGATTTGTTGCTTTCATGACAAAAGCAAGTGGGTGCAATTTTAAACAGTGAAGCATTCGAAAAAATTAAATACACTGTAAGAAGATTTTCAACCTGTTAAACGTGTTAAGAAGAAAACTAAATGTCTACTCTGGAAGAAAATGTTTATTTCGCAAAAGATCCGCTGTCTAGTTGCTGTACGGTTGTTCGAAGAGGACCGCGAGCTGTTCGACAGTTGTAGACCCGGCCGAACCGACGTAGACCGCCTAACTGTATAACAACCCAGTGATAGCGAAATTTAGAAACAGTGTTTATGGTGCGAAACTAGCATTTTGATGAGAAAAATTACCTTACTCGACGGCGTACGATGTAGGTGGTGATGAAATCGGCATGGCAGCCATGAATGTGTACGGGCAGCCTCCACACGCGCAACACGTGTACCTTCCTTCTTACTACCAGGGCCAAATGACCTACACCCGTAAGTTGTCTGTACTCTGTTTCTGTCACTCTTTCACATATCACACGTGCGCGAACATTCTCTCTGTCTTTCTCTCTCTACATATTTATATATATACATATATACCCTAAATACATCTGTCAGCACATTCAAGGTACGTGTACGAATCTTGCGTACGTGCAATGCGGATCATCCATCTCTCCACTTTCGTGGAATAGTCATTCAAGACCTGTTGCTTGTTTCGCCCGAAAAGAAAATCATCGATACAAGAGAAGGAACGATAAAATGAAAATCTCGTCGTTTGTCGTTTACGAGTTTCGGCGAAGCAGCTCTGTAAATCGAAAATACGCGCGTCACAAACATACGCAGTAGGTGTATATATAGAAGTGGCGTTATCCTTGCCACTTGTAATTCAACGAGATCATTATCATCGATTCATTTACTCGTCGGACTTGAATATATACGAGGTTCATTTATTACGTCCGACTCGACAGTTTGCTACAGTGCTGCACTGTTACTTGGCAGATCTCTAGACTCTTATCTGTTTATCATTTTTCGGCTATTCTCATGAGATTATTTCGGACACCGGTTAGGCCGATCCTAAAACCACGCCGACGAAACCGCGAAAACGGTGGTGCTACGGCAAAGTAGGGCGCGCGCAGCTACTGTTAATGCAATTTGCATAATAACGAGTTGTGCGATCATTACGCCAGTCGGCGGGAACAGACGCGGGCTTGTGTGCTCTGTTTTGACGTATCATCCTCTCCCGTACCACACGCACTCCGTTACCAACCGTTATGCAACAGCCGGCGCGCGTCTTGTACCATATTATTCGTGCAGTTAGCCTAACCCCTGGCTAGGCCTGGCTCCCGGCCAAATACGATTCACGACCAAAATACCACAATTTATATAACGCGGAGAAATTTTTTCTTTTCTTCCCGTTCTCTCGTCGAACAATTTTCCAACGGTGTTTTCCTCCGAGACGGCGCGCAATTCGCTTCCACGAAATTTATCCCGCGTTTTCGCGGCTGGCCGCGTAAGGGCGGGGAAAGAAAGAAAAAAGGTGATCAACGAACACTAACGACGCCAGTTAACGTTAATTGATCACGTTACACCGTAAATGGGACGTGCACTCCGCTCGGAGAGCACACGACCACGCCACACTCCCATCATCCTCTCGATCGACTCGCATAGTCGATCGGAAGCCGTGTGCGCTCCAGTTTCCCGCGAAACAGGCCCTCGTCGTTCGGAAAAAGAAAACCAACAACCGTGTTTCCCGACTTGCAAATGTATCGTTAACAGACGCGACGATCGTAAAAGATTTTACGGCTCTATTTGCGCCAGCAAGTGTCCGTGACATCCATCGAGCCTCTCCGAAACAACGCGCGACGATCAAACTCTTCGGCAGCGGTTTCCTCCTCGAGAAAGATCGCGCGCGCCAGTTTGAAATGTAAATAAAGTCGGCGGAAAAGCTGCACGCCGGCTACTACTATTATAAAATCGGTGATTCATGGAATGAGGTCACGTTTCGCTGTTAGGTGGAGACTTTGCTTCGGACTTGTATTAATCTTCAGTCGCTGTTCCTGACCCCGCCGGTGCTGGCACGCGACGAAACACCGCGGAACAAGGGAAAGTATAAGCCCCCGTCGCGCTCTGCTCCTCGTTAATGCAATTTACTAAATCGAATCTAATCAGCCGGACAACCGAGCCGCCGCTTGCATAACAAGTTTGCCTCTGGAGCCACCCAAACAGGTTGCTCCTCGAGCCTCTTCGCTGAAGCGAGAGGCAGAACGATTTTCCAAAGCGAATCTAATCGGTCGACGCTTGTGTCGATGGTTTTTGCAACCTGGAGACACCGAAACAGCGCCTGAACAGATTGCTTTTGGAAGAATTTCTGTGAAGAAAGAAGTTGAAGAGGTCCCTGCTAATACGATTTTCTAAATCGAATCAAATTAGCCGGACAACCAAGCAACAATTTTGTGTAACCAGTTTGCACCTGGATCTACCCACGGTGATTGCTGTTGGAGTAATTTCTGTGAGGAAACGGGAGGAGGCTCCCGTTAATACGGTTCTCCAAATCGAATTTAATTAGCCGGACGATCAAGCAACAATGTGTAACATTAAGTTTGCACCTGGATCAAGCCACACAGTTTTAGAATAAACTCTGTGAAGAAAGAGGAAGAGACTACCGTTAACCCGATTCTCCAAACCGATTTAATCAGCTGGAGAACCAAGCAACAATTTATAACCATTAAGTTTTGCATCTGGATCAAGCCACACAGTTTTAGAATAATTTCTGTGGAGAAAGAGGAAGAGACTACCGTTAACCCGATTCTCCAAACCAATTTAATCAGCTGGAGAACCAAGCAACAATTTATAACCATTAAGTTTTGCATCTGGATCAAGCCACACAGTTTTAGAATAATTTCTGTGGAGAAAGAGGAAGAGACTACCGTTAACCCGATTCTCCAAACCGATTTAATCAGCTGGAGAACGAAGCAACAATTTATAACCATTAAGTTTTGAAGCTGGATCAAGCCACATAGTTTTAGAATAATTTGTGTGAAGAAAGAGGAAGAGACTCCCGTTAATGCAATTCTCCAAACCGATCTAATCAGCTGGAGAACCAAGCAAGAATTTGCAACGATCAAGTTTGCACCTGGATCAACCCACACAGTTTCGGAGTAATTTTAGTGGAGAATGATTGGGGGCGCGTATAGCGATTGACGGCGAGTCATCAATGAATGCGTAGCGATAACTCGCGCTAATTGGAATTCGTGCGACCTAGCTCTACCAGTGCAGACATCGTCTACTGTCCGTTCAGTCGGTGATGTAATTAGTCCTGTGTACGTAGCGTACGTCGTCAGTACTGTTTCACCGAGCCGTGGATTAAGTAGCTACCGTGAACGAAACTTTTCGTGCGGCTGACAGTGCGATACCTTGAGGAGAGGCGAGCTTCATTTATACGGAGATCGTGTTGGGAGTTTGTTGGAGGTGAAAAGGAAAGAAAGAGAGACAGAGGCGATTTTTCAAATTGTGTGTTTCCCGCGCGGAAGAACGCCAGCATGGCCAAGGGACGAGTCAAGCGGAAGGAATCGAAGAAGGTGACGTGCTGCGGGTGTACTGGCAGCAGGAACAGCGACACTATGTGTAAATATCATATCACAGATTTTTTAAGATTTTGATAGAAACTGATTGCGGTTTGATTTTAGTCGAGGAGCTTAATCGAGCATATTTCTCTTTCAATCGAAAAGATTACTCGATAGTTTGAACATGGGTGTCACAGGGAAGTTACCTGGAACGTCTGCTGTGCAACAAGCCAGATGTTCAGCAAATGTTATATTCGTCACGTGGCCCTAATGCCAGTCATATTGCGAAGCATAAAACCGTACGCTCCCGTGAAATCGAAATAGATTTTGACTGCTTCCAAAATCAACATTGATGCCCTTCCATGATTTTTTTTTGCAATCGATTCACAGTCAATCGTCTGACCAACTGATTAGAAAATTGATCGAACGACTATTTGCAAACGAACGAATTTAAGGCTTCGTACAGACCTAAACAGCACGCCGAACCGCGCGCCGAACCGAACATTTGCACGAACGTTTCGCCGCGCCGAACCGAACATTTGCACGAACGTTTCGCCGCGCCGAACGCCGCGCCGAACGGCGAACGGAATGGATTTTTGCTATTTCCAGAATTTCTTGCGAATAACTATAGAAGCTGCAGTGTTGTATACTACACAACGAAATTCAGAACATGTATTTATAATTATATTTGTAACATGCCTATTTAATAATTTTATATATTATGAATGTTAGGATATGCTGTATCTGCCCTACAAAAATATTTGCAAATGCTACCCATTCGCGTTCGGCGCGGCGAAACGTTCGTGCAAATGTTCGGTTCGGCGCGCGGTTCGGCGCGCTGTTTAGGTCTGTACGAAGCCTAATATTCCGTTGAATAGAACGTGTCTTCGCAAAAAAAATTTACAAGGTAACGCGCGAAAGAAAAAGGTCTTTGTATAGCGATTATCACCGTACCCTCGCGATAACGAATGCTTGCGAAGTGATAATAAGAGGCCCGCCACGCGACTTTGTTTCCCGAGCTTCGCGGTGTTAACTCGCGTTAAACATTCGTTTTAGTCTTCTTCCCGGCAAAACTGTTCAACCGTGAGAGAACTTTCCGTCCGTGAACTGAAACTCCAGAAAATCGCATATGCATTATAGACGATCTAGTCGGTAGACGCGATAGTAGAACGCGAATTTACAAGTATAAATTTCAGAATGGCATTTACGTATTTGTGATCCCGGAATAACTTAGTCTGGAACTTTTGTTTACGACGAACACTTTGCAACGAGTCTGGGTTAGAAGTTCCTGAATTCATTTCTATGTGTCCAATCTAGAATGAAATAAAGTTATGTATTACATACTGTATGATATAGCATCGTGTTCATCCCTGATCTCTGACTATCACGAGTTGGCAGAATGTCTGCTCTTCCGTAGAAGCTGCTCGTTGCAGTTCTGAAACGTTTCCTTGAACTCGATCGAATCCTGCGTGTCCATATAGGCGACGCGAATTCCATCGCCGTTTTCGCGGTGAACCTAAATACCGCATTAGGTACATGATGATTAAACGACACTGTGAACTAGAACCCGAGGATCTGAAGATCATTTTGCTGAACAAGTAATAATATTCTACAAGGACCTAGGAACTTCCTACGATGATAATTGCTATATCTTGCAACGAGTGCAGCATATTTTTATATTTTGCATAAAAATCCTCCAGGCCACTTAAGTTACAAACGCGCGAGAATCAGCAAGTGTGCTCATCATTTCAATAGAGTCCGAGATCCTGAAGATAAGTTTCTTGTGGAAGCAAAAAATCCAAATCCAAAATAGAGAAAAAAAAAATAGAGAATCCGTAATCCAAACGTGCTCATCATTTCAATAGAACCCGAGGATCTGAAGATCATTTTGCTGAACGAGTAATAATATTTTACAAGGACCTAGGAACTTCCCACGATGACAGCTACTGTATCTTGCAACGAGTACAGCATATTTCTTTATTTTTTATCAAAATCCGCTAGGCCACTTATGTTACAAACGCTCGACAACCCGTAATCCAAGCGTGCTCATCATTTCAATAGAACCCGAGGATTTGAAGATCATTTTGGTGAATAAGCAATAGTATTTTACAAGGACCTAGGAATTTCCCACGATGATAGCTGCTATATCTTGCAACGAGTGCAGCATATTTTTATATTTTGCATAAAAATTCACCAGGCCACTTATGTTACAAACGCGCGAGAACCCGTAATCCAAGCGTGCTCATCATTTCAATAGAGCCTGAGAACCAGAAGATAAGTTTCTTGTGGAAGCAAAAATATTTTACGTGGACCCAGGAACTACCCAAGACGATAGCTCCTTTATCTTGCAACGAGTGCAGCATATATCTTTATTTTGCATAAAAATCCGCCAGGCCGCTTACGTTGCAAACGTGCGATCACCCGCAATCCAAGCGCGCTCATTATTTCAATCAGTTCGTGCCGTTTCATTGGATCAAACAGGCCTCATCATGGAATTGTTTCACCAGTTGCTGGCGCACATTGTTCCAATCAGTTTGACCAGTTTCGCCAGTTCGAGTCCCGCTGTCGGTCGCGACTGCTATCGTTTGTTGACGCAACAGCACGCGCGTTACGTATCTGTCAGCGTCTAATCACGAACGTTTCCGTTCGCTCGCCTAAGTTTTTCTGTGGTGCGTGACCCGACGAACGTAGGAAGTGCATTGATTATTCACGTCGCGAAACGAAGCCGGTCTAGAGAGGCCGGAATCGAGGCGATCATCTTCTCGGTAGCCTAATGCAGTTGTAGACGTGTCGAAAGAGAGACCGGATCAGGAACGTCAGGCGTTGTGGAACGCATAGAGGGAGGAGCCTTTGCAGCCAGGTCGCTTAATTGAGCGGCACAAGAAAACGTGACTATGATCCCCTCCGTTTATGACATAACAATGAGACGGACGGAATCAATGACATAAGACGCACGGCGAACGATCGTATCGCGTACGTTTTGTTTAGAGGGGCAACGATCAAGGACGGCTGGTTCTTCGTGTTCGCTAGCAATGGGATCAAGTTCGATATGCGCTCCCGAGACAGTTGCGACATTGATAGTTTTCTTTCACGGATCTAGAATGCTAGCCCGGTCCGATAGAGTTTCAATGGTTATATTTTCTTCTTTATTGTCGCCTCGTTAGAGGTCGATCCAGCACGCCAGCGATTCGTTCGCAGGAAAATGATTAAAGCTTCTTTTAAATACGGCGCTCTCATTCAACGGTCTATTAGCTCGCTTCCGCCAGTTATAGCGTTAAGGGTATGAGGCAACCGTAGTGGGAGGAGAGTCATCACGAACATTTCCTCCGTTTTCGGAAAAAAAGACTCGACGATGACTCGTTCATAGAGTTGTTGAAAGTTATCCTTATTGGGGCTGTTACTTTTCAGAAGCTTCGATGATCGAGGGAGTAGGCACTGGACAATGTTTACGTAGACGACTCCGGACAGCATTTAAGGTTTTACTGTAAAAGATTTGACAGAATTCTCTCATCACCTTCGAAGTTTCAGAAATCGGAGCTTCGAAGGAAAGTAATACTCTAATCCTTATTATTATTATTGAATAAATTCTTCTGAAAAATTGTTTAGCAAGATCAGTTCCACTTGCCGAATTGTTCAATACTCGCGAGACGCTCAAAGCCGTTCCTATCGAACGTAAAGCGAGACACCGGGGAATCGAACACTCGCGATTTCGTTGGTTTTCCCGATTCTTTCCGCGGATTCTCGTGTTCCCGCTATTCTTAGCATACAGTGGACTAACATACGCCCCTCGTGGCAGGGGTGACTCGGCGATCAAAGCTTTATTACAATTACAAATCGCAGGGACGCCGCGGGCAAACAGAAATCGGATGACGCGATCGCACGAAAACTGTTTAAAAGTGACGAAGGCCTGGCGATGATGATCAGTCGTCGGAATACGCTTCGAACGTTCTTTTCGGGAGCTTTCTCCCGGTGAGTGTCTTCTTAGTGATCACCTAAAAAATACACTAATTCTATCAACATAGAAAAACAACGTTACTTTTTTTTATTAATATCATCTTAGGCCATTATTCATAAATTTATCTCGCTCTTCTTACAGAAATCACTTATTATTCTAAGCGCATTGATATTTAGACTCTTGAGGAACTTATCAATTTTATAAGGGGTAGTCCACTTTAATACCTTCAGTTTACTTAGTATCTCCTCTCTTTGGTTATCATATTAAATGGTCTACATCCTGATCCGGGTGCAAACATTCACAGCTTGGATCACTTCTATACCCAATTCTTGTAAGATTTCCTTTCGAGTTGTTGTGGAAACTCCTGAACCTTGTAACTCTCGCTATAATGGTAACAACGTTACTATACAAGTAATACATTCAACTCCATCTACACGAAAGGATTCCACCTCTCGGCTACTCTGCGTTACTATACTGCCTTCCGTCGACGTGATCTTCTAACACGATGCAACGCTGTAGTGACCCATTAAACCACATAGCGGCTTGTTGTTCTCGCATTGATAACTACGTATATTACATACTATGTATGACAGTGAATGAACATCTGCCACTGAATGAATATAATTCGCGAACGAGAAACTAACATTGACGATGCCCTCTTCACGTTATTCGTACGGTAATTCTACTGCAAGTCCATAGATGTCTCTCTCGGGAAATCTTCTTTTTTTATAACCTGAACATTAGTTTGTTTACCAGTTAATCGAACGACATTTCAGCGAAAGTGAGTACCGCTATCGAGTGATCAGGTCTTTGTGGTTCGAGGTGGCTCGATGTTTCTTCGAGCGATATAATTGAAGGATAGTCAACATTTTATCATAAAGATTGTTGTTCATTCATTAGACATCGATGTTCATTCATCGGTAGATCTGCGCACTTTCTTTTGACACTGCGCCAAATTAGCAAGACTCGATGGAACACCATCGAGAGTACGGACTTTCGATTACTCGCATGTGATCCTTACGGTGTGAAAACTTTAAATTTAGTGATTCAACCATTAGACAAAGGTGCAGAGCACACGGGCAAATATTTATTTTGCATTTCAAGTAGTTATTTCACACGATAAAAATTTCTTTACGTTGGAATCGTATAAAGTTCCACGTGTGCCGTCTGATATTGTGGTGTCCAAGGTGGTTCGGAACCCACCTTAATAAACTGTGGGTCCTTTCGCGAAGTAACCTTAGCAAAGAGTTGAGAGCGACGTAAAATAGAAGATGCACAGTCTTTGTCATCCAGTTCTGAACTATGTTGAAAGTTTCAAGTCTCTAGCTCACCGGGAAGTTAGTTTAAAAAATCAACTGCAAGTACATTTGAAACGTGGTAAAAAAGAAATAACTTTTGGAAATTATAAACAGCTGAAACAATTCCAAAGTTGGGGTTGAAACAGCTTGAAGCATAAGAGGGGTGGAAACGATGTGGACAGTGAAGTTTGCGCGCAAATGGGCGCACGTGATCGAAAGTTGTTTAGTGTTGAATCGTGTTGGCAACGATCGGAAGCCGCGCTGACAACCGCGGAATTTGATTAGCGCCGATGCGGCGTGGCGCGCGAAGCAAATTAAGCGACTCTCTGATTACGAGAGACGAGTATTCCGTACTATTCTAGTCCGTGACGTGTCCGGGATGGTTTAACCACATTCAACGAGAGCATATTCGACGTGATTACACGGCTTTCGGAGAACGCGCTCGCTCTCGACCGAGATATAGGTCACTGCCTATGAGGTCAACTATTCGTAGACAGAGGCTTAGAAACCGTGGTAGTTTCTGAAATGCTTCGGGACCGTGTCCTTGAACAATCGCTAAATTTAGAGGATCCGAAGTACGTACGCGTCGGTGCGGCACAAGTCTCTCCATGCGCGCGCGTTGTCGTCGCTGCTGTTCCTCTCTGTTTATATTAATTTTTAATGTCATTAATCCCGAGGCTCTTCCGAGAGACGATGACATCATCTTGTGCGCGCACGAGACGGAAAAATTGCGATTCTCATCGTTTATTTATAGAAAAAGGGAGATCCGAACCGGCGTCGATAGTGGAACTCTTACGTTGTAACATTAAAGAAAATCATTTTTACAAGTTTTATTTACGTATTTCTGTTGCGATATCAATTTTTAGAATGACTGGTATTTTAGAATGACTTTTAGAATGAATTGGTATGAGCTGTACCGTGTTCACACGTCGATCGCGGCGACAATGATGTTACCTTAATTTTATTCACCTTGTGTCACATCGTTTTAAGCATTTAGATCGAATGAACTCGGTCGACAGATTAACGGTCAAGGATTGCAATTAATTTTGCCAACGTCGATGGCAATTTAATTCGTGAGACACCCAGTAACTTATTTGTAACGATGATGAGATTAAAAAGAGTAAACACTATTATAGAACGTGATCATTTTCGATAAAGAACGATAGATTAATTTATCAATCGATTGCTTCTCGATCAATCGATCGATGAAACAAACCTCAGTATAATTGCCCAAAGCGATTGCGCCGAGGAAACCTAATCTGGTCGGTGACAAAGCGCCATTTATGCATCACGAGGAAACGCGATGTGAGCGTAATAGGAGAATGAATTCAAAGTGATTTTGTAATATTATGGTGTGTCGGGCAATGGGTTTGTAGGCTGGCCGCTTATTAAATAATTGTACTCCATAATCTCGGAATATCTGATAAGCCGTGTTCGACGTTGGTTGATTCAATAAACTGATTGGATAACCGTGTCGATTCGTCAGTCGTGTGAAAAATGCCGCACCGTTTCAACGCGTTTATTCTCCGCGTTCCGCCAAATTTTCCGTGACTGTATCTTGTGTACACGTGTACCACCCGCGGCCATTCTGGCAGGTAAGAATGTTGAGTTATCGTTTCGACGAGTCAATCCTTGATTACTAATAATCAGTTTGCCTCGCGCCGCCGTCCTCGCGAGTCTTCACGCGATCCGTGACTACGATCACACAGTGGAACATTCAATTAGCGTTGGTGTTTGTTTTCGTTAGCCCAGATATTATTCAAACTTAAATTTACTTCCGCGTTCCAGATCTGGCCGACAATAGTGCGCGTTATCAGTGAACGAGACTCTCAATGTCTTCCGATATGAACTCTGTGGTGGAGTAATCACGTCGCGAGGCTTCGAGTGAAGTTCAAAATAAGAAGTTCACTTCATCTACGGAAATCAAAGATTTCTCTGCGATCTGTCCGAAATTAACACTTCGAGCTAAAACATCGTTCCACGCGATTTGGAGTCACCAAACAATTGGGAACATACGTCACAGGGTTCGTTGCACTTTTCAAAATTTCACTTGTGGTCGGATCACGCTAGAAATTCTTCCGCGATCCATTCGAACTGAAAACTTCGAGTTGAAACAATGAGAACGTCGTTCCACGTGATTTGGAGTCACCAAACAATTTTGAACACACGTCGCAAGGGTCATTTCACTTTTCAAAATTCTCCTTATGGTCGGATCACGCTAGCAATTCTTCCGTGATTCTTCGGAAACTTCTTCGCAACCCACCTTAATAAACTGTAGGTCCCGTCGTGAGGTAACGTCAGTAAAGAGTTGAGAGCGTCGTAAAATAAATAAAAACCAGAGGACGCTAGATAAAAGATCGATCTAGACCGCGATTACCCTCAAAACTCCTATCTTTTCGTTTACGAAAAATTTTCATTTCTATTTCGTATATTCATTCATTTTACTGATATTAATTTAAGCGAAATCTATTTAAAAAATCGGACCAAAATCTAATCAGCTCTAAGTTACAACGGGTCATCGTTTATCATTCTGATCGTGTTATTACTTTTTCAGAAGACGTTAACGAAAAATTTGATAACATACGCACACGAACATTTTGCTGAAATAGGCTAAAATAACCCCAATGACCTTGAAACGTGATGATCTGCTAAAAAATCGAATTTCGATTTTCGGGATCATTACGATAAAAAAAACTATAAATCGGGAAGTTAAAAAAAAACAATGAAACGTCGTTCCACGTGACGTGGAGTCACCAAACTCCAATTCATCGATTCGTCAGCGCACACAGACCGAGAAACCGAACACGTTCGAGTACATAAACGACACGACACTTAATATTATCTCGCTTGTTCAGGCTTGATCGAGACGATTATTTCAATGGCAATGATTTTTCCTTGGTTCACAGGCTCATTACTCATTTGTTTACGTTGGTGCATATTATAAGAACAATTTTCACTACGTTTCATTCTGCCCATGCAACTTCGATTATGATACAGTATATACTCCTAGATTTCTACATTCATTCTCTCGTAAAGTTTATTACATTACAATATAATCGTACGTGTCGTCGTCGTCGTCGCCGTCGTCGCCGTTCTTTTTGTTCCTTTATTATAGTGATCGAAACGTTGGATTTTCTATTGATCATAGGTGAAGATCCGATGCTCAGCGACCAACAGCAGTATCGATACATGACTGTTGACGATATGAAGTCCATGGGGGATGATTCGATGCGCGTCAACGTGACTGACGACGAGAGGGACAATCGACATTCTGGAGGTGAGCTATTTATTCTTGCTTGCTCGAAATTTTGCACGCTCATGCTGATTTCACAGGCGATCCGCTCGTAAAGCACGCCTCGACCTATCCGCTAATGGATTTTTAATTCATTCACGATAAATCCTTGACTGACTTGCACAAGCTTCGAAGACGCTATTGGAATTTACCTAATTCTACAAATAGTGCTCATTAGTCTCGAGTTTATCATTTTGGGTGACAAACATTTATTTTTCTTGAAACAACACATTAAATCTACGCTTCCAATCGTCCTCGGTGTCTCACGTTTTTCCGCAAAGTTAAACAAATCAAGGAAGATATAATAATTGCACACGGAAACGCGGAAGACATGTCAAGGTCGTCTCAATTCCTCTAAGTAGAATGCTGCTTTTTTATCCTGATTGCCAGGACGGCGGTTGTTGTTCGGTTCAACGAAGTCTAATGAAAGGTTACTCGGAATAGCATAAAGCCATATGGCGTTAATCGTAAGCCAGCATCGACGCGGCGCTCTGTAATCTTTCAGTCGTAGAACACGACTGTTCCGAGTTCATTTTCGCGACCTGCTTCGCTTCCAGCTGATGACATTTGCCGATAAGAATAATCGGTGGAAGTTAGGGCCGTGTATCTGCGATAGATCTGCCAAATGACTCGATCCAACCAGCCGGGAAAATTGAATATTTATTTATTGCATAACGTCTGCGACGTAGTCTAACTCTGAATCAAATAAATCATCATTAGATCACGCACGTGTTTATCTGATTCGCAATTTTTGCAGACGAGGTTTAAGAAAATCGAAAATAGCATTTTAAGTTCCACGCTTTTTCCACAATTGTCAGAAGCCATAAATGCAGAAAGATTTACAGTGTAATCATGACATTCAGGTTTTTTTTTAATGAACTATTGACTAATTACATGATTTATGCTCACCGATCTGCTTCGCAGCGCCGACCATAACCGAGATGATCACGAAAGAAAATTACCAGCGATCGAACGCTGCCAATCTCAAACCAGACAACGTTGACATCAACAGGCACCCAGTGCACGTCGGGTATGTACGGATTCCTATCGTTATTTTGCAAATTTCATTCATCCGAGTAGCCGGGACGTTCGATGATTTAGGGTAAGTTGTGCCATTAACCATAATTGTGTAAAATTAACGAACAGTTAACAGGCGGATCGCTGATTGTAAGTTTCGTTGGGACTGCATAGCAAAATTGATGGAACTAAAAGAAATTGGAGCTTGAGCAGATTAATTATTAATATTTGGTTGGAACTTTGATCAATAAGAAAACCTGCGAATTGTCCGCAGAGATCGTGCAACTTACCCTACGATGCGCGAACACGTATTTCAGAGTATTGGAAACATCTGTGCGTTCCAAATACTTCATCCAAGAAAAGTCGATCTGCAGTGCATTAGAAAACATTGCATTCGGTTCTAATCGGCAGATTGAATACTCGTTTCGAAATTGTCAAAGGAAATATTTCTTTGCTTCTCTGTATCGATCCGCGGGATCGATCGCGAAAATTCGGATGATCGTGGAATCTGCATGGTTTGTTTTTATTTGGGATTTGATCGGAACGCAACTGTTGAGTACAATGTGAATCGAACGGTATAACAAAACCTTACAGCTGCGATGAGAATCTCGGTCGTAAAGTGAGAATCTGTTTATCGATGTTTGATACTGCACGCTTACTGAACGAAGTTTATTGGACAATCCTAACACAGAGTATTTTGAAATGCAACTTTGTACTATACGTATATATATAAATAACATTGTGTAATTACTAAAATTCTCTTCGCCAACGACGAGGACTACGTTGTAATTAAACATTGTGAAAAAGAAAACATTCGAAATTGATGAAGACAACAAGAACTTAATTTTCAAGAGATAATTTGGTAAAAAAAATAAAACATTTTTCGGAATTGATCGGTGTATAAAGGAGCACTAACGGGGCATACAACGAGACAGCACAAAGCACGCCAGTGGCAGCGTAAAACAAAAAAAAAAAGAGAAAGAGAGTAAAATTAATGGAAAGTTCGAAGAACAATAATATATTGTGTATTATAGTGTGACACTGTGTGCGAGACTTGGTGCAAGACTCCTGCTACGAATTAACCCCATAGATTTATTGGCTGATACAATAACAATCGAAACGTGATACTGAATCGTGGGAATCGATACTCACACGAGCTGTATAAAACGAGCTTTGAATTTACACTGGAATGCAACCCGAAGTGCAGACCTTCGAATTGACGTTTGACCGGCTTCGTGCGTCGGTGGGCAAGATTATAAAACATGATGAAAATCATCTACATTTAGATAGACTGTGGATCTTTATGCAAAACAACAATTGTCTGCAATCACTGCAAGATACAGGAGGCAGTTAACAATATCTTTCTTCCCTTAATCATTTGAGTATGTTCATTGTAATGCATCGATACTCTTAGATTTCTTAAATCTTCTCCTATTTCAAATTCCGAGTACCCATTATTGTCATAAATGCATAAAGATTCACAGTCTTAATCACGAGTTAAATAATTTTGTCCACTGACACACACACACAAAGGGTTGACAGAACCGCCTAAATATATCGGTGATAGCATGCTCAGCTGTGCAGTTAACAATCCGAACTCCATTGGTGAGACAATTGGAATTTCGATGGTAGTACGATAACTGCGTCTCGGTGTGCAGTTAATTATATTCGATGAAGTCATATCTCTCGCTCGCACTTATAACTATGTTGTTTATAGCGGAGGCTTCCTTGTCGAGACCGACAAAAGGTTGTTAGACTACATTTCCCAATAAACGGTATAATTCGCCGTGCGTTACGTAATCTGCATAACGAACGCATAACGCGTCGAGAGCACACGGTCCCGTTATTACCGTTACGAAGGCGTCGTATGAAACGATCCTAAATGGAGAGCCGTCGAGAACCAAATCCGTAACTACCGTACTTAATCAGTCTTCCGTTGTCCATCATGATTCTCTCTCACAGCAACGCTAATTCGATCTCGTTTCCTTTTCTTTCTTTTCTGTTCATTCTATTATACTCCGAATGCGTTCCAGCTTTGACGTTTTTATGTAACCCGGTTGACCAGCTGACAAACCAAGAATCAATCGCTTGGCGCCACCTATTTGCGTCGTCCATTTGCTCGTAGCAGTTCTTACATAGTGATTACATAGTGATACGCATGTTGTTCATTGACGTATAGCTGGGATGAACGATTCTTTGACGGAATGCGATACCGATCCGATGCCTTGTCTAACACTAACCATCTAAACAACTGGTGCTCTTCATCCTCGAACTTTCAAACCTTTATAATCCTCGTCCGTTTCCTCATTTCACGAACTGAATCTGTCCCTCGGTGTCGCATTGACACAGTGACATAAATTAAAAAGAAATTTCAATGTTTCTGTTTAGTCAAATTGACGAGTTAACGTCTTACGTTTTTCGGTTACGTGTTCCGCATTAAATAAATGCTATATGTATAATTTATTTTTCGAAACTGTGTCAAATTGACACGAGGGACGGATGAGGGTTAAATCCAATATTTTATGCGGAATCATTGATTTCAATCTTGTTTAGAAAAAAAAATATGTTTGGCCACAGACTTTTTCAGCTAAATATATTTGACCAGTAAACAAACCCGGCTGACCTAGAATCCATTGACCCAAATCACCAGCGAATCCTCGAGAAAAAAAAGAACTATTGTTAGGAAAAACAGGGATGGTCTTGTGCTGTCTATTTACAACGATCCCCCTCCCCGCCCTCGCTATAATAACAGACTCATTGTACCGCACGAACAACGATCGGGTTCTACCTTTCTACCGTGAGCTACCTTCTTGGCAAGAAGTAGATCTTTGGGCGTGCGGCCTTAAAACGTTTCCCTCGTACAAGAGCACCACGTGTTTGCACGCGCTTGCATATCGAAAATAGTGTATTACGGTTTTCCGAAGCTCGCGCGCACACGCTTCCAGATAACACACTCCGGAGCGAACGATACTGAAAGGAGGAAAAGCAGAAAACGCGCGAGAGAGAGCGAACGAGAGAGTGTGAAAGAGAATAAATAGAGAGTTTGTGTGATTATAAAGTGCACGAAATGATACGAAACAGCATGCGCATGATATGAAATTGTTATCCATAATCATACCAGATTTTGTTCTGAGATCAGACCGTCCCTAGAGTCCCTAAACACATCGCTGGCAGCGTTTGGTACCATGTCAAAAGGACAAGGAATGTGGAGGGACAGGTACAACATGCCCTTTTTATTATTTTCCCATTTTTATGTGTAGGCGTCTCCTTGTTCTAACGAAAGAAACTCTCGAAATAATATTTTTTTTATTTCATTATTTTTCTGAGCATCTCTAAACAAGAAATACACTAATACTATCGGCGCACTGGTTCGATCAATTGTTATTTAAAAACACTTTTGCAAATTATCACATTAATTTTAGCGTTTCTATCTTACTTCAGGTCATTTTCAAAAAATAATTGCGTTTGTAAATTATTATATAATATTATACTGCACCTCAGTCTAGTTTATATATATATATATATATATATATATATATATATATATATAACATTCTGTATAATATCATAACGTATAATAATTTACAGACGCAATTATTTTAGAGACGTTGAAATTAATGTCGTAATTTGCAAAAGTGTTTTTAAATAACAATTGATCGAACCAGTGCGCCAATAGCATTAATGTATTTGTTATTAACAACTCTACGATCGATATAAAGAAATATTTATCTCTAAATAACGTTAAAAAAACGGAGACAATACTTTATTCGATAGGTTAAGAGACATTTATTTATAGTCAAGTTATACTGATAGTACTAACACTTGGAGTTCATTATATTACACGGATAATACGGTAAATATAAGCTGTGTATATATTATTAGGCGATTATGGAAAATGCTCGTGTAAATACGGAGAAAGGAATCGTTCGTCTTTTTAGACAGTTTAATTATGTTGAGCACATATGTCTTCCTCATAGTGGCTGTTGCTCGTTCGGTTGACCCCCCGTTACGTAATAAGTTCAAGCCATAAGTTTTTCGCATACGTACCGAAATCTGTCGATCATTCGCGCTAGAGATAAGGGAAAGTTGTTTATCACTAGACAGCGGATTGTATACATATATTTAAAAAATGAGTAGGTGCCACTTAAAAGTGTGAAGACACTCGGGCAATTTAAAAAATGTTGTTATATTATTATCAGCCGAAAATAAATTTCCATTTCGCTCCGGTTTCTTGCAATTCAGGAAGAACCATTTTATTTCGCATAAAGATCCGCTGTCTATTTATTTATCGCATTCCTGCATGTAAAAAGAGATTGTCGAGTACTCAAATTACTTGAATTTCTTTCTTGACGATCAATCGCAAAGCGAATAATCGAGCAGATTTCGACGCGGTCTGCTTTCCGTTGCTGTCCTAACGTATATCTTTTTTCCGCAGAGTGTGAGTGGTGTGCCCCTCGTTGCGTCTCTACTATAATACATAATTATTATTGTTATCCTGTTTTGTAGTTTTGTACGACTAGATTAAAAAGGTGGCTTGCGTGTGATGATTGCGGGTTTTCGAAAGTTTCAAAACACACAGAGAGAAAAAAAAGAAAGAAAGAGCGACCCTCTTCCATGGCACGAAAGCAACTTCACGAAACTCGGGGAATAGAAATTTGTTTGCGAATCGTGACCCCGTTGCCCACGTGCTATAACAGAAACCAAATAGTAAAAAATCGAAACTGAAAATATTCGAAATACTATTATACAAGATATTCGAAAATCTGTAAAAGTTGCGCTAGATTCAGATTCTCGACACCATTTCTTTATGTCGTCATTTCTCATCAATCATGTCTTATGAACGAATGGATACTAACGCGTTTTTTATTTTGTTCCCGATCCTCTGTTATTTTATTTGCGCTACTCGCAGAATTCCACAATGGAGAAAGTAAGTGATCTTCTCTTGAATCTTAGCTTCTGTTTACTCGCCGTATCGCTCTTCACTATGATTTTTATGTTCTCTGTATATGTTTCTTATTTTTTAATCTTCTGTATAGCTGCACAACGCCCGTAGTCGCTCAATTATAATTAGATCGATAGTACCACTGTGCACAATGAATATACCTCGCCAAAAACATCCTGATCGATCACTATCGACTCGATCTACACTTTTGACATGCAACACTATGACTGTTCGCAATTTTACGTAGGGTAAAGGTATTTAAAGACATTCTATGCTAGCTACTTCATGTTATTTTTATTAATTTCTAAAAAAAATTTGCTTTGTGCTCTTTATAGCTGGTACCTTTACCCTATATCATTTATTTCTCGCATAAGCAAGAATTCTGTTCAGCAGCCGGCCTCATGAATCCATCTCGGTGTCCGTATAAATATTCACCGTCTAGTAATAATGTATTTTAAACGCATGACAAACAATGAATGGTGCCCATTGCATCATCCTCGTTGAGCAATCATCGCGGAATTTGTTCGTGATCGATATTTTTAGACTATCCGGTATATGGAAGGAAGAAAAATAAAATAATCGATTGCTTTTTTTTACAATTCAACGAGTGAATTAAGCAAATCGCGACTGAATTCGAATTCCATATTAAAGTATGTCAATCTTATATTCACTGTGCACGCATCACACGCAACTTCTCTGTGAATAATCCTCAGGTTCACGCGGGAACCGATGCGGCACCTCGATCAGTCAATAATACGATGGATCCCGTCGATCCACGATTTGTTGTCGTAACACTTAAGTGTCGATTAGTTTCACGCTTGCAGCCGTAAAGTATTCATGCAGCAGCAACTTCCCTGGCACCGGCTGTCTTCTTCAGCCATTGTTGTTCCATTTTACAATTTACTTTGCTCCATCTCTCATGTAATTTATCTTCGCACCATGACTACCTCGCATTCATTTCATTTCCCCCATTGTTACCGCTGCGAATTATATTTCGCGAACGTTCTCGCGAGACGACGATCGGAGCATCGTCGAACAACACCATTGTCAATAATACTCGGTTTGGAAAGCCTATGGGAAAAGAGCAAAAGAAAAAAAAATACTGTTCCCGCAATCCACGAGTTCTCGCTTTTAGTATGAAAATCTTTTCCAAAAAATTGCTTTTCGGCTTGGCGTGCTTTTAATACTTAACTCCCCGGTAAGCCTTCCGAACGAAGTGAAAAATAAAGAAATACCTATGAATTAAAGAAAAAGAAAACAGTAAATTAGTTTCTCGAGTATAGAACTAGCTTTCACTGTGTATAACTTTCCCGGGGACTATCTCCCGCTATAGTTGATCGAAATTTGTAAATATACTAGCCGGAGGCATCGTTTATTTCTATTTGATTGTTAATTGGTTTTACTTTCGACCGAATGGCATGTTACCTTACCAAAAAGGCCGAATAATTTTCTATATATCCGTGTGCGCACATTACATTCATATATATATATATTTGTCATAGTATTGAACAAAGTGTTTCTATGATTACTATTATTTTTTTTTAATTATTATTATTATTCTACGTGTCTCTAAGTGATTTAGCCCTTTTATGGAATGAACGCTCTTATTTTCCGAGCCTGTCGGCGTTCCCGTAACGTCCTCCAAGCTAAAGCCGAATATTTTTCGTTCGTCGCGATCGACGTCGATGTGACGGGGTTTGTAAAATATGTTGTCTTGTGCACAATGACAGCTTCCTGGTTTCCTTTTTGGTGGATGCACGAGGCGGTGCAATGCGGGGGTGCAGGCACAGCGGTGTCCGCGTAATCGTTCCTCCTAGGAAGGCTGCGATGCCGATGAGAGTCACCTGTAGATACCTGAGGAGGGACAAATTGACCAATCCGCCACCTCTCATGGAAGGAGAAGCTCTGGCCAGCCGCATCCTTGAACTGGGACCTGTGGGCGCCAAGTTCTTAGGGTATGTTGACCGTCGTTACGTTGACTACTATCACAAAACTGCGGATTTTATGCATCCATTATAAAAAAACTGAGAAATTTAAAGCAGTAGACGAATTAAGAAGATTTTTTTCTTTAAGAAGATTTAGAAAAAAGAAGAAAGAAATTTCTAGTTGTCTCCTACATCTTGCAATCACATGCAAACATTTTTTATTTTGCATAAAAGTCCACAGTCTAATTATTACCTTGTCTAATTATTGCTTGTACGATTGAATATGGTAAACGTTTCTGTTTCTCGCAGGCCCGTGATCATAGAGGTACCTCATTTTGCGTCGTTGCGAGGAAAAGAACGAGAGATAGTAATACTTCGGTCGGACAACGGAGAAACTTGGCGCGAGCACACCTTGGAAGCCAGCGAGGAGGCAGTCCAGGATGTGCTTAACGAGAGCTTTGAAGGAGAAGGTGCGATCTTCTTAATTACACATTAACGTTCATGGGCTATTTCTGAAACTGATCAATGAAATTAACAAATCCGTGGAACTATTGTTGCAGAATTAAGCCAGCTCGAGGATCTCCAAACTTCCCGAATCGTAAGGATACTAACTGCAGACTTCCCACATTACTTCGCAGTAGTGTCTCGCATTAGGCAAGAGGTTCACGCAGTTGGTCCAGAAGGTGGTACAGTATCATCTTCGGCTGTTCCACAAGTTCAAGCTGTCTTTCCACCGGCAGCTCTTACCAAAAAAATCCGAGTTGGTCTCCAGGTACGCAAATCTGTTCAACAATCGATTATTTAGAGGAATGAAAAATCTGATTTTGCATATCGCTTGTTAAAATGATTATATACATCAGTGTAATCGTTAACGAACTACGATGATTTCCGTTTAGGCACATCCGATACCAGCTGATTTGGTAGCGAAACTCCTCGGGAACAGAGTGGCGGTGTCGCCGATCGTAACCGTTGAACCAAGGCGAAGGAAATTCCACAAACCGATAACCTTAACGATACCAGTGCCGCAGGCAGCCAACAAAGGCATGATCAATCAGTATTCAGGAGATGCGCCGACGTTGCGACTTCTGTGCAGCATAACTGGTAATATATGCTTGCACGTAACATTGTAGAGCAGCGTACCGTCTTACTGGAGAATCTCTTACCGATAAGTGCTGAATCTGTTTACACGCCGCCAAACTGCCTTCCGTGTATACATATTACACGTACAGCGACTCTCATTAATATTCGGACGCTCTAAAAAGAAACCGATAACTTTTCTAATATCGGATTACACTCTATGTCCAATATTTAAAAGGTTATCGTCTTATCAACAGGGTCCAAACATTAGTAGGAGTAACTGTGTGTTATCTACGTTACACGTATTTTTGCTCTACGATCAGATCTGTCATCACTATCGCATTCGATGATCAATTCCGTAGTTTAGCAGGCATGACGCCGGACGGTAGGCATTGTTGTCTGTTCCCAGGTCGTCGGGACTGCAGATTTATGATGCATTGGGAATTTATTATTAATACAGTATTGTAGGCATGTCAGAAACATTGTTGTGGAACGAATTTCATAAGCAAAGGCACGGTATAGGTACAAATATATAAATTCTACCATCAGGATTGAGGATATAGAACTGTTTTAAAAACACAATCATATTCGCTGTAGTTCCACCTACAAAACGAGCCTAGTCACAAGGTATAATCTTCGAAATGACCATCGTAGCGGACAATGAAAGTCTGTACTTTCGAATATAGACACACACCACCCACAGTTGTAGCGAAATGGAAAAATGACGAAATCGAATGGGCTGATCGATTGCAAAATGAAATAAATTGTGTGTATCCACGTCCCGGAGACCTTCGGATAGAGATTTAAAAGGGAGATGGTAGCTGCATGTTTCATAGAAACATTTCGTTGAGTACCATTGTTGTATACATATCTTGTTGTGATTCATTGTTAATGCTTGCATATTGTTAGGATTGAGTCATTTAGGTATGGATTATTAATTAACGTAGATAAAGTTTTATTACCTAGCTCATCGTAAGCGTTAATTTTCAGAGTTTTTGTTTCAGCACATTCGTTTGACTGGTAACTGCTTCGATAATTAGGCTTGTAATTTATATATACAATATATATACAATAACAATATTGCCAACCTTGTGTACTTAAACGATCTATCTATATATATGTAGATGTATATATATGTATCTATAATAGATCATTCTGATATGTATCCATACGCCACGTTACTGATACGAAGACTAACAATTTTATTGTCGTTTAACTTAATCTCTTGCAATTTGTTGCAGCCATGCTGTACAGTGTTTTGTTCATATTTTATCCGGGTCACGATTCAACGAACAATATCGCCAAATTTTAATTAACAGACCTCGTATAATTGTTTCTCGACAAGAATCGTTTATGTTTAGTATTGTTAATGATTGTTTCTCTGTCCCGTATGGAATCGAATCATTTGTTCTCGACTTTACGTACATACTACAGCGCGATTGGAATTAGTATTGTTTCACATACCTTCAGTTTGTTCTCGCTTGTTTCTTTCAATCGCATAATCACACGACTCGCGTGTTTGCTTTCGCGCGATTACTTTGAATGGCGCTTCTCCTTCATTTAGCAAGCATTATTACTCGGTCGTCCTTTGTTTTGTTCTTAATCACACACGAATACAGCACGTAACATGAACGCACTTATGGTGACCGATATTAAATACAGGATTCATCAATCTTGTTCATCGTGTGAATTTTCCGTCGAGACAAACTCGAAGAAATTTCCTTTAACTTCGATACGTCAGGAATAATTTTCGATCGTTTCACTCTTGGCCAGTAGTGCTCCTGTTAGAGAATACGCAAATAT
Organism: Lasioglossum zephyrum; assembly: GCA_028455615.1. Taxonomy (NCBI): domain Eukaryota; kingdom Metazoa; phylum Arthropoda; class Insecta; order Hymenoptera; family Halictidae; genus Lasioglossum; species Lasioglossum zephyrum. The sequence goes on from CM052326.1 coordinate 7,133,317, forward strand.
TTTTTAGGACTTTATTAAACGTTTATTAAGTAGCTGACTAGTCATTTGCTATTCTAATGCGATATTATTTTCTGAATTTATACTTTCTCTTGCTCGATTTTTACCGAAAATGATCACTTCGATCCAGTTTTACAAATAAACCATTATCGAAGCTGTTCTTAACATTGATACTATCAATCAAGTAATCTTCTATTTGATAAAATCCATATGAACTGAAGATTGTGATCATCTAACGTGAATTTTTTCAACTACTATTAGCTTTTTTCAACCGTTCTCTAGACATTTAAGAATTTAAAATTGTATATGCAATGTTTTTCGAATAGTATAAATATATTTTTAGAGCTTTGTAGCTTTCGAAAATTATACAGGATGTCCATTGTAGTTTCCGTAAAGTGCAAAGGGAGATTAGAAATTCTATGGGACACCCTGTAATTTTCGTCGATGATAGAGAGCAGTGAAAGATACGTTGACTGAAAAAAAATACTGAAAATGCATTTCCGGGGAGGAGGGCCGAATGTGGTCCGAATTTGTAATTAATCTCGGTCGCATCGGAAACAAATCCCACACATAATCACTTCTGCCGATTCTTGTATTCGTAACACGGACATATTTTAATAATGTTATTGGACTTGGTATATATGTCGTTCAGGGGGTCAGTCTCGGGCAGTCTGGGAGGATGTCACAGGCTCGACGCCGCTCACGTTCGTCAAAGATTGCGTTTCCTTTACTACCACAGTATCCGCTCGCTTCTGGTTAATGGATTGTCGGAATATATCCGAAGCCACGAAAATGGCTACAGAGCTATACACACATGCGACACACGTACCTTTCATGGCTAAGTACGTTTTTGACATCACTCACTTTCAATTTCTTCTTTTCTAAAAACTCTATGATAAATACAGAGAGCTAATTACCGAACGTAATCGCAGGTAGAACATTTTTCACTCGTACATTATACGTGGACGTTCGGTTGGACATCGGCTGACCATCGTCTGCGTATAATCTGCGAAATTTTCCGAATACATAAATCCCTCGCTGCAACCGCAGTTTTACCTGCATGATTACAAGCTTGCTTAAGTATGAAAAATTATTGGAGCATTTCGTCCGCAGATTTGTAGTATTTGCAAAGCGAGTAGATCCATTGGAAGCAAGGCTGCGTGTCTTCTGTATGACCGATGACAAAGAAGACAAGACTTTGGAGAATCAAGAACACTTCACGGAGGTTGCGAAGAGTCGAGATGTTGAGGTAAGTCAGAAACATAATTCCATCAAACACTCCATTCCATGAAAGAAATTATTCAAAAATGCTTCTCGTAGTTCTTCCTCATTTTACTTGTCACTTAGCCCTCGTACGATTACTTTGAGTAAAAATTCATCGAATTCATTCATTACTTATTTTTAGATGAAGATCAAATGTTATCTAGTTTGTGATACATTAGGTTGCGTAACTAAATAACTTCTTATTGTCGGTGCACAATTAAAATTATCTACTGCCATTAGAAAAATGATTAAGGAAACATCAAGCCGTGAATCATAGGCTCCTAAAGAATCTCAACGAGCTGAATCACTGTAATAATAACCAGTATACATAATTAGTCTGTAACTGGAGTTCTCGAAGTCGGATTCACACGCAGAAATGATTCCATATGATTGCCGCGTTTGTCGCGAGTAATCCGCAGATTTTATACATTTATGAGATAGAAACCTGAAAACATTGAGAAATATTAAATTTCGCAGTTAAGATTAGCAGTTTAATTGTCAATGTTTGTGTTGAAATTCCTTGCTGCAGGTGTTGGAAGGAAAAACGCAATACATGGAGTTTTCGGGCAACCTTGTGCCAGTTTTGAAGAGCGGAGAGCAACTCCAGCTGCCGTTTAGAGCCTTCAAGGAGAACAGAGTTCCGTTCACAGCTAGAGTAAAAGACCCGGACGCGGCGGACATGATGGGTCGCATTATGTTCATGAGCGAGCCCAAGGTTCCTAAGGGTGAACTGCCTCAGACACCGATTTGCACGTTGAATATCCTACTGCCAGAGAAGATATCGCCAGACACTGCAGTATCGGAGGTCGATCTTTTGGAGCTCTCGAAGAATTATAGTTTTCTACGCGACGGTGGCATAAGTACGCATCCTGGCCCGAGGCAGCGTTCCTCAACCTTTTGCGAACGAATATCTTTGATCTGAACATTCAGTAAAAATTGAAGTCTGTTCAGCGACCAAAAGGTTGAGAGACGCTGCGGCAGATCGTTCCGCGGATAAACCGTGGATATCCGAGAGGCGGAACTATTTCAATGTTAATTGCTTCCTTTAGGTCGTCCAGACACTATTCACAGAGCAACAATAAGAATAACCGATATCGCGAACCTGTTGGGCTCGGACTGGGAGAAGCTCGCGGAGGAATTGAATATTCCGCCTAACGAAGTGTCCTCCATTAAAGAAGAGTATTCTAACAAGCCTGCCCAGCAAGCCGCGGCGATGCTGAAGATATGGCAGAAGGATGGAAACAAAGTTACAGGTGTGTATTATTACTTGAGGTTGAATTTTCAATTTTCAATCAACAGTTCCGTACACGTGGAGTTTTACATATACTTTCCCTGCATATCACGTCTAATATTAAACGTGCTACCATGTTTACTCTACTATTAGCACTTATTATATCAGCATCGTAAATACGCCTGCGGAACACAGTCAGAACCGATTCCTCGAAGCATAGTATTCTAGCCTTTTACTCACTATTCTACTGAATCAATGAGTAGCGGCGCGTCACGTATGTTCGTCAATTATCCGACTTTGAAATTCCGCGAAGCATACATTCATTTCTATTTACTATTTAGCATACGACGCACAGTGGGGTATTTGGCTGAAATGTGTTTCAAAATCAAAGAACTTTCGATAGAAATGAGATAGAGCGATGAAATTTTTTTAAAATTAAAGCTGAAACATTGTAGAATATGGGAAAAATAAGGAAATTATGATACGAATGTTTTTTAACCTCGAAAAAATTCGTCAAAGTTGCGCAATTTCGAGAAAATTGTGGTTTTTTCAATAGTACACCCAGAAAATTTTTTTTTTAACATGCTATACATCATTTCCTGTAGATTTTTTCATGCTGAATTAAAATCTGGTTTCAAAATTTGTCTACGACTTCAGGATTCTTCAAAAAATCGATTTATAGTTAAACAGTTAAACTTTCATTTTTTTCAAGGTTAAAAACATTCGTACCATAATATCCCTATTTTCCCCATATTCTACAATGTTTCAGCTTTAATTTAAAAAAAATTTCATTGCTCTATCTCATTTCTATCGAAAGTTCTTTGATTTTGAAACAGATTTCAGCCAAATACCCCACTGTGCGACGCTCCGCGATAATAGTACAGGACAGTTACTCGACATTCTCTTCCAATTAGTCGAAACACTTTAAATAATACGGAATTGTTGGTAGAAAAAGGTTGGACCCATCATCCAGGGTTTCTTTGTTTAGAATCATAAAAGTTTCACAATCTGAAACCTTTAAATTTAATGTTCCAAGCAAAGAAAAGGGTGTCGACAAACACAGTTAAAATGGTTCTTTGATTGAAAGGAAGTTTATTTACGTTGGAGTCAGACGGTTAATATGAGATTAACGCGTCGGTAAAATTAAAGGCACGGTTCAAACTCCTCGTAGATTTTTTTCTGCCATTGCAGAATGCTAGATGTAGTAGAAGATAGCGAAAAATCTGAAAAAGAACCTGTTTCTTGGCAAGGTCAATTAATCAGACGCGCGCGTTTGACTAAGACCTGTGGAATCCGAGGAGCAACGTAGTTGATGATCTCATCCCCGCATTATTATGCCTGACATAAACCTATGGACTCTTTTCTCCCCCCCTTTTTGCGATACTAATGGCACTGACACACGACAGTAATGCGCGTACAGTTCTGCAATCGTTTAAAGTAAACAGTAAACTGCGTGTCCCATTCGTGTCGGGAACTCGGTGAAAGTGACAGTGCATCTTGTGCGTCTTCCGTGCATTTCTTTTTCTCTACGCGACGGTCTGTCTTATTTCATTGTTGTAATTATTTGATTGACAAAACCGAGAATGTTTATATCCTTGTACCAAGAGTACGAGAACGAAAGGACTAACACTTACGTCAGTGAGCTGTCATTGCTTTTTAGGAGGTCACCTGCTCAAAGATGTCAGGTTTCGATGAGCACAGGTGTGTATTTAATTGTGAAAAATAATATAAGAGTGTTTGCTCCAGTGTACACGGTGTAATGTTCCACGCTTGCATCAGAAGGGATGTTTACGAAATTGTAGGAATTTTCTGGTATATCATTTAATCGGATCACGCGTGTGCGCGAACAAGACTTGGAATGCTTCTTCTTGATTAGGGACATCGGTCATCTAGTTCGCTCCAGTCGTTTGGTAGATATACTACTGCGAAGTTGTGATAATTTTCACGAGAGAAACAACGATCGTTCGCTGCTTATCGAAGTAGGGTATCTTGTTTTGGACGATGTTCTTCTTATTACAGTGATTTCACTGTCTTGTGACTAGCACGTGATCGGGGAAATTTGGAAGTTAATGTGAAAATTGCGTGTTTGTTCGTTTAACGCCGGAAATTGATTATTGATAAATTGTTTTATTTGATCGAAGTTCAGTAATTTTCTTTTAAATCGTTATTCTCTGGCCTTTTCAACTCTTTGCACTCGGAGCTATTTTAGCTTGAAAATTAAACGTTTCTTCCGATACGAAATTATAATTATAAAATTATTCTTTATGGGCCTGTTCTAAACCACCAATAGGCCGAGTGAACTTCGTAATCGGTAATCTCCGATAAACGGAATTTTTTTCGAGAAATTTCTCATTCGGCTATCTCCGAAACTAATTGAACAAGACGTGTAAAATTAATGATGCTTACAATGAGACGAAAAGGTTAATGAAACCAACGATAGTCGAGTGCTCCACATAACTCGTTTGTAGCACGCAATTCTTGAAAAACAAATGCGGTATAAATTGTTGACGTTCTATAGAAAGTTTTAGAATGTTGAACATATTCTAAAAGTGAAACTATGTTTGTGTGTGTGTAGGAAATTCTATAGACAAGGCGCTGAATAAGATCGGCCGCGAGGACATCGTGAAGAAGTGTATATTTAACGTGGAATTGGTGACCGACGACGTAGAGCAAGCAGTTGCCAGAGTTCGATTAGATCAACCTGGATTCGATTCTTTGAAAGAAGAATTGGGACCTTCAAGGGACACATCGTTGCGACGCGACGCGAAAATGGATCCGAAGATGGATCCTGATTACGAACTCAATAGAACTAAGGTTTGTAATATTTCTACCTTTTCACGTTAGCTCACTGCTTCCATACATAATCTAATTCTCACACCTCATGATTCTTTTTAACTGATCAATTTATTGTTTAGGATTCTGAATCCGTGGAAGACCTCAATATTACCGGCACCAAGCACGAAACGCCAAGTACGTATATCCTACAATTTCACGAACTTTTACTACTCGTTTTCATTGGATCTTTATTGACAATGTGCAAACTTCAATTGGAATACCATTCAAAACTACACATACACACGACTACACTTCTATAAAGGATATGACGTCACCGCTTGCATTATTCTTGTGAATAACAGGCCAGCCTTATTTCCTGTCATTGCTAAGAAAAATGTGTTAGATCATAAGACCGAGTTTATATTTCTTCGTAAGCACTTTCTTGTAACGCCTTGTATAATACATTCGCCGCGATTGCTCACATAATACTATTATTTGCCGTCGGTGCACTATCTTGCGTCTTCGTGACAATTATCGGGCGATATTATTCGAATATTGAAATAGCTGATTTTTCTGTTAGCTGTGCATTGCCGCAAAAGAAAACCAGGGACTATGATCTTTTCCAAAATGATTTTTCATGAAAAAATTGCAGCTAAAATTCTGTTTCTTCGTTGTGCCGTAATCTGCACGCGTCATAAACGCATAAAATCACAATCTCTTAAGCCGTAGATCCGTCAGAGCCATCGAATAATTGAAAAAGTGCAGTGAAATATACAATAAGGTGGCCGAGTTTACTTATCGGCAGAGTTGAGTTGAATCCCTTGACGAATTATAATTACAAGGTAATTCAATTACATTGTGTTTCGAATACCGTCTATACAAAATACGATGTAATTGAATTACAATGTATTTGAATCAGCTGAACTCTGCTTATCGGTTCGTTTTATTACGGCGCGGCGCAGCGTTGAATCGGAAGCTGGCTCGGATCCACGCGTGTTTAAATCACTGTTTTCTTGTTTGTTTGTTGCACCGAACAGCAAAACAGCATGTCACGATCACAAACGGCACTGCATTCAACGGAACCTCGACCCCCATCAAAGATAAGTACGCGAGCGACGAGAAAGAGCTTGGGGACGTAATGGCCGACTTTCTCGAACAGAAATGTCGTGTGGCAGACGTGATGAGTAAAAAGTCACGCGACGAGGTCGACGAAGACCGCGAAGACGAGAGACGACAGAGGGTGGCCGCGCAAGCCAACCAAATAGTTTCCGGTAAGTTGTTTTCCGCATCTTTGCCGAGCAAACAATGGTGGGTTGAGGGGCCGCGCTTCCGACCAGCTGCACTGTCAAATATCTAGCTGCAAAGATCAATGGGCGCAGTGATCTACCGCGAAATCATCCATACAAGCGGTCTTACCATGATCTTACACCATCTGGATGTACGCAGCATGACGAACTTAACGCGATAATATCATCACGCTTGGTTCGAGGACAACAACTTATTATTAACCATTCGACGATCAGATTTTAATCGCCTAGTGCTACATGGCTCTATATCCAAGATCTCGCTTCTAGTGACATCGTGTTCATTATGTTTATAGTTCATCGTTGATATCTATTGTATTTTTCTTTTTTAGTTTGGTAGTAATCGGTCTCCATACTTTGCACTTGGAAAGACATTTTTTAAAAGACACATTTGAGCCTGTACAGCGCAACGTTGTCAATTATTATGAAAAGTGTGACGCGGTTGCTGTATTCGCATTCTTCGACCGCAAAGGTTTACGAAGTTAATTATTGTTAAACTATAGAATACGAAACATAGCCAACGACTTAACTTTTAGTTACTCGTACTCGATTTTCTACGTAATTAAATTTCTATTCGATGAAATACATAAACTACTTTAATGTTTAAAGTGCCGAATTTTAAGTCTGGAGTGCGAGTATTTAAAAGTTAAGAATCAATACTACGCAACACGCACAGCACGTCACGTGTTATTAAACAACATTACATAAACCTTCAACTTAGTAATTAGCAACAGTGGCCGATCTACGTTCAGCAACGTAGGCGATTGTTTCCGTTCGAACTATAGCACGGCATTCTGATTCTGGACACGATTCACGAGCGTTCAAAAGTTCTTAGCTTATGGAGGGTCGTCGGCACTAGAACGTTTACTTTCATTTTTTTACATTTTGATATCATCTATTCTATCTTTCACTGACAGGTTCTGTGGAGCGCCGATGCGGATCTCTTCGAATCGATTCAGGCTTGCTTTTATTTTTCAATTGCGTAACGTTACTACTGATTTATTTTTCCGCATTTTTTCAAACGAGCGACTACTCATCATTCGACTGTATTATAATTGCGATACTCTGTGTCTTTCATTTTTTCTTTTTAAATGACCCACTAATAGGCTTTTCTACTACTTCGACACTCTTCGTCCCATTAATTTGTTTCAGCAAAAAAAAGTAAAAGGTTTCGCTGCAATTTTTTGGCGTTGCATGAACGGCAGACATGTGTGGCCTAACTGTGCGGGCACACGGAACAGCTCTCGAAGTTTCTCGTAATTAGTAACACGCTAATTGTTCACGATTAGAGTTTCGTACAAGAAAATTGGTAATGTCGCTTCTAATCAACCTTCAATTACTCGCATTACACTTTCTTCAATGTTTTTTTTTTAATTCGATGAAACGACTACATTAATGTAAAATGACTATTTGCCAGCGTGATCGACAGGTTTGTTTATGCTTCCAACAATAAATGTACAGTTTCTAGACTGTGAATACTATACGTGAGTAATTAAAAGGTTAAGGGATATTCTACTGTGAAGATATCGCTTTAACATTTAACATCTCCAAAGAAGAATACCCCTTGAACGCCTCTGTTTCGTTGATTTCTATTAAAAAATTTCGTATTACAATCGGTCGCGAGCACTGACGAAGCCATAGTCAATCGAATTACCAATTCGCCGTGCGACCACACAATTTTTCAAACATCTTGGATAGCTGCTCCACGGCACGAAACACTTCGATGCACAAAAACCACACACGAGAGTCTAACCGCTGAATTCTCAAAACAAACTACAGCAATGCCGAGAAAGCTGGCTTACACTAATCATGACCGACTTATTAGCAATCAATCAATCAAAACAAATTTAAAAAAAAACAAAATGTGTTCTTCTTATTTTGCCACGTTTACAGATGCCTAAAATATGTAATACTTAATTAACAGGTGTAATAGCAGACGCGGAGAAAGAGATGGGGAAGTTAGCGAAGGAAGGGTGGTCGGTGGTTTATGATGATGATGCGCGGGACAATAAAGAGGCAAGAGGTGCTGTAGTTCAGAGTTTTGTTAGGGACCAGTTAGGCGACAGAGAGCAGACAGATAAGAATCTTAGGTTCGAACCCGTTACCGAGAAAATTCAGGGCGTGCCAGTGGTTGAGCCAACCATAATCAAACAGCGTTACGTGCGCGATGGTAAAGGCGATCCTGCCGTGACTATCGTGGCATCGAAGACAGTGGTTTCGGTGATTGACAGTAAAACAGGTCAGCCGCCGGTGATCACGCAAACGGTCACCGTGAAAGAGGTTGATCATACTTCTAGAGGAACACCCTCGAACGTCAAACAGACTATTGCTAGCAAGAAGGAGTTGATGTCGAAAGAAGGTAAGGAAGTCGACGAGAAACTAACATCTCCTACAAGTCCTACGAAGGACACGGTGAAAGGAGTACCAGGAAAAGCGAAAGAAGCTAAACAGGACAATCAGAAGCAAGCGAAACACATTCCGAAAGAGCCTAAACCCAGCGAGAAACAAGTATCAGCTTACGAAGACGTGTACACCGCTCAGTATGCTAGTCCTGATGAGAAGCAGGAGGATGAATCGAAAAAATCGAAAGAGAAGAGTGGTGGTATACTATCAGGGATCTTCAAGGGTTCCAAGTTGAAGAAGAAAACAGGATCGAAGGACACGTCTTTCGACAGTGGAGACGAGGAAGTCAAAGCTCCCGCGGTTGTTGCAGGACAGGAAACTCGAACAGGATTCACGATCAGTGAGCCTACCGCTGCGCCAGACGCGAAGTTAGCTACCATGATGTTCCTGGATGACGAGAGGAAGATGGTGGTCACGCAACCTGATGACCATCGGGAAATGAAACACGATGTAAAAGTGACGGACGTGCCTGATACTGGTGCGAGTACTGAGGATCAAGAGAAGGAGAAAGGAGGGTTCTTCGGCATCTTCAAGAGTCCTAAGTCCAAAGAGAAGAAGCTGAAGAAGTCCAAGGAGACTTCTTTCGACAGTGGTGACGAGGAAGTGAAGGTTTCCACAGGGAAAGATGACGCGAAGAAGGTCGCTGAAGCTCCTAAGGTTGATGGAAAGTCGTCCGTGGTCAAGGACGAGGTTCACACGTTCACTTCGCACGTTCAGTATGACGATACACCTAGAGACAGGCTGAATGGACACTCGTACGACATCTCCGAGGTCCAGAAGAGGGACATGAACGGGAAATCTGACGCGCAGAAGGAGTCAGTTGAGGGATTGAAGGATGAAGAGGGGAAGGATAAGGCTGGAGGTTTCTTCAGCATGTTCAAGAGCCCGAAGCTGAAGAGCAAGAAGAGGAGTGCATCCAGAGACAAGAGTTCTTCTAAAGATACGTCCTTCGACAGTGGCGACGAGGAAACGAGACATACGACTGCTGCGGTTTCGGATCATGCGGATGACACACAGAAGCTTGGTAAAGTGTCTGAAGCAGAGGCTGCTAATAAGGACAAGGGAAGTGGGATCCTAGGGATATTTAGGAGTCCGAAACTGTCCAGAGAATCTAGAAGCAGGTCGAGGGAAAAGAGTGCACCTCTGGAAGAGGCAAAACCTGTTCGCGAGACCAGTGCCAAGCTAATAGAGGACACGCAGAATTTTGAAAACGTTACTTTAGACACTGTCGACGAAGGTCGCAAAGCTGCGAAAGGCGTCGTTGATGAAGGAAAATCAGAGTCGAGTAAATTGTTAAAAGAGGCTCAGGACGATGCTAAAAAGGCAAAGGACAAGGGTACTGGTTTCCTTTCTGGGTTGTTCAAAGGAGCAAAACACGCAGCTGATGAGGTGTCGGAGGATGTTAAGGAGTTCCTCGATGAGACGAAGAAGGAGGCAGCAGATGAGGAAGCTAAAGCTCGAGATAAGACTGGTGAGAAGATCAAAGACGCTGAGACGAAGAAAGACAAGATCGTAGCTGATGTGAAGGATGGGAAGGATGCTGTTGTACTTGCAGCGAAGGATGTTAAAGAGAAAGTCAGCGACAAAGTTCAGGATGGAGCGCAGAAGGTGGCTGATGCTGGGAAAGCAGCTGGAGAGAAGATTGCTGACGGAGCTAAGGATGTTAAGGATAAAACAGTAGCAGCGAGTCAACAAGTGGTTGATGGAGCAAAGGCAGTGAAGGGTAAGGTTACCAAAGAAGTTAAGGAAAACGCTGAAGCTGTTAAAGGAAAGGTCTCATCAGGAGTGGATGCAGTTACCGAAGGTGCAGAGGCTGCAAAGGACAAAGCAGCGAAGGAAGCTAAAAAAGCGAAGGAGAAAACTGGCGGTTTCCTTTCTGGGCTGTTCAAGGGAGCGAAACACGCAGCTGATGAAGTGTCAGAGGACGTGAAAGAATTCCTTGACGAGACGAAGAAGGAGGCTGCCGAAGAGGAGGCTAAGTTGAAGGAATCTGCGGCTGAGAAAGCGAAGGACGCAGAAGCTGCGAAAGATAAAATTGTGGATGATGTAAAATCTGGTAAGGACAAAGTAGTGGGTGCTGCGAAGGATGTTAAAGATAAAGTCAGCGACAAAGTTGAGGATGGAGTACAGAAGGTGGCCGATACTAGCAAAGCTGTGGGCGAAAAGATCTCTGATGGAGCAAAGGATGTTAAAGATAAAACAGGAGCAGCAGCACAAAAGGTAGCTGATGGAGCGAAGTCAGCAAAGGATGCAGTTGTGACGGAAATCAAGGAAGACGCAACCATCGTGAAAGACAAGGTTGCATCTGGAGTTGCAGCAGTTGCCGATGGCGCTGAGGCTGTGAAAGACAAAACAGCGAAAGGAGCCAAACAGGTAGAAGCCAAAGCAAAGGGTGTAGCGCAAGATGTGGCTAGTGGAGTCAAGACTGCGAAGGATAAAGTGTCGAAAGAGGTGAAAGAAGACGCTGATGCAGTCAAACAGAAGGTTGCATCAGGAATAGGTGCAGTAGCTGATGGCGCAGAGGCTGCGAAAGACAAGGCAGCGAAGGAAGCTAAGAAGGCTAAAGACAAAGGCAGTGGGTTCCTTTCTGGGTTGTTCAAGGGATCTAAACAGTCTGCTGAAGAAGTAACAGACGATGTTAAAGACTTCCTTGAGGTGACGAGGAGAGAAGCATCTCAAGAGAGGGACAGAATGGAAGATTCAATTGCTCAGCAGACAAAGGATGCTGAAGACAAAGTCATCACTGGTGTGAAGGACGTAAAAGATAAAGTCAGTGAGAAAGTTCAAGATGGAGCGCAGAAGGTGTCCGATGCTGGAAAAGCAACAGGCGAAAAGATCGCTGAAGGAGCTAACGATGTGAAAGATAAAACAGGAGCAGCAGCACAAAAGGTAGCTGATGGGGCTAAGTCGGCGAAGGATGCAGTTGTGACAGAAATTAAGGAAGACGCTACCATCGTGAAAGAGAAGGTTGCGTCTGGAGTGGATGCAGTCGCTGAAGGTGCAGAGGCTGCGAAGGATAAAGCAGCGAAAGAAGCTAAAAAGGCGAAGGAAAAGACTGGTGGTTTCCTTTCTGGATTGTTCAAAGGAGCAAAACACGCAGCTGATGAGGTGTCCGAGGACGTGAAAGAATTCGTTGAAGAGACTAAGAAGGAGGCTACTGAAGAGGAAGCGAAATTGAAGGAAGCAGCAGCGCAGAAAGCTAAAGACGCTGAAACTGCGAAGGACAAGCTCTTGGCTGATGCAAAGAAAGGGAAGGACACCGTCGTTCTTGCAGCGAAAGATGTTAAGGACAAGGTGAGCGACAAAGTTCATGATGGAGCACAAAAAGTGGCTGACGCTGGTAAAGCAGCTGGCGAAAAAATTGCTGATGGAGCAAAGGAAGTTAAAGACAAGACAGAAACAGCAGCTGTGAAGTTAGCTGATGGAACCAAGGCTGCGAAGGACAATGTTTCGAAGGAGATCAAGAAGGACGCTGATCTGGTGAAGGATAAAGTATCATCTGGAGTAGAAGCTGTTGTTGATGGTGCAGAAACCGCGAAAGACAAAGCAGCGAAAGAAGCTAAAAAGGCGAAAGAGAAGGGCAGTGGCTTCCTTTCGGGATTGTTCAAGGGAGCTAAACATTCTGTTGATGAAGTTTCGAACGATGTTAAGGAATTCCTTGATGAAACGAAGAGAGAAGCGTCTCAAGAGAGGGACAGACTTCGGGATGCGGCTACTGAGAAGATGAAAGATGGCGAGGCGACTAAAGACAAGGTAGTGGCTGAAGCAAAGGATGCTAAAGATAAGGTCGTCGCAGGCGTGAAGGATGTTAAAGATAAAGTCAGCGACAAAGTTCAGGATGGAGCGCAGAAGATGTCCGATGCTGGTAAAGCTGTCGGTGAAAAGATCTCTGACGGAGCCAAGGAGGTTCAAGATAAAACAAAGTCCACAGCACAGAAATTAGTGGACGGTGCAAAGGACACGAAGGACAAAGTGGCAAAGGAGATCAAGGAAGATGCAGAAATAGTGAAGAGCAAAGTTTCATCTGGAGTTGATGCAGTAGTCGACGGTGCAGAAGCTACAAAGGACAAAGCTGCGAAAGAGGCCAAGAAAGCTAAAGATAAAGGCAGTGGCTTCCTGTCTGGGCTGTTCAAAGGTTCCAAGCACGCAGCTGATGAGGCGACTGACGATGCCAAGGAATTCCTGGATGAGATGAAGCGGGAAGCGACAGAAGACAAGGCTAAAGCTGAACAGGCTGCGAAAGATAAATTGAAACAAGTGGAGGCAGGAAAGGATAAGGTTGTGAGTGACTTGGCAGATGCTAAAGGTAAGGTTGCAGAAGTGGCAAAGGATTCTGCAACGAAAATTGGCGAGGGAGTATCTGAAGGAGTGCAGAAAGTCTCTGACGCTGGCAAGGCTGCTGAACAGAAGATCGCAGAGACTGCGAAACAGGCTCAAGATAAAGCAAAGGCAACAGCTGGAGATGTCACGGACACAGCAGAGAAAGTGTCGAAGGATATAAAGGATGGTACTCAAGCGGCGAAGCAGAAGGTCTCATCTGCGGTAGACGCAGTCGCTGATGGCGCAGAGAGTGCAAAAGATAAAGCTGTGAAGGAGACCAAGAAGGCAAAAGAGAAAGGGGGTGGATTCCTTTCTGGATTGTTCAAGGGAGCGAAGCACGCAGCTGAAGAGGTAACTGAGGATGTTACTGACTTCATTGAAGAAACAAAGAAGGAAGCTGCTGAGGAGGAAGCGAAGTTGAAGGAAGCCGCGGCGAAGAAAGCAAAGGACGCAGAAGCTGCGAAAGATAAAATTGTGGACGATGTAACATCTGGTAAGGACAAAGTAGTGGGTGCTGCGAAGGATGTTAAAGATAAAGTCAGCGACAAAGTTCAGGATGGAGTGCAGAAGGTGGCCGATACTGGCAAAGCTGTTGGTGAAAAGATCACTGATGGAGCTAAGGATGTTAAAGATAAAACAGGAGCGGCAGCACAAAAGGTAGCTGATGGAGCCAAGTCAGCAAAGGATGCAGTTGTAACGGAAATCAAGGAAGACGCAACGATCGTGAAAGACAAGGTTGCATCAGGAATAGGTGCAGTTGCTGATGGTGCAGAGGCTGCGAAAGACAAGGCAGCGAAGGAAGTTAAGAAGGCTAAAGACAAAAGCAGTGGGTTCCTTTCGGGGTTGTTCAAGGGATCTAAACAGTCTGCTGATGAAGTAACAGACGATGTTAAAGACTTCCTTGAGGTGACGAGTAGAGAAGCGTCTCAAGAGAGGGACAGAATGCAAGATTCAATTGCTCAGCAGTCAAAGGATGCCGAAGACAAAGTCATCACTGTTGTGAAGGACGTGAAAGATAAAGTCAGTGAGAAAGTTCAAGATGGAGCGCAGAAGGTGTCCGATGCTGGAAAAGCAGCAGGCGAAAAGATCGCTGATGGAGCTAAGGATGTGAAAGACAAAACAAAGTCTACAGCACAGAAATTAGTGGACGGTGCAAAGGACACAAAGGACAAAGTGTCAAAGGAGATCAAAGAAGACGCCGAGGTAGTCAAGAGCAAGGTGTCATCAGGAGTGGATGCTGTTGCTGATGGCGCAGAGGCTGCGAAAGACAAAACTGCAAAGGAAGCCAAGAAAGCTAAGGAAAAGGGCAGTGGTTTCCTCTCTGGGCTGTTCAAAGGAGCAAAACACGCTGCCGAGGAAGTCTCCGACGATGTAAAAGATTTCCTTGACGAAACGAGGAAAGAAGCATCGGAGGAGGAAGCTCGAGCACGCGAAATGGCCGCTAAGAAGATGAAAGACATCGAGACTGCCAAAGACAGCGCGATAACCGATGCGAAACAGGCTAAAGACAAAGCAGTGTCCGCTGCGAAGGATGCGAAAGACGGAGTCACTCAGAAAGCTTCTGACACGATGCAGAAGCTTTCTGACGATGGCAAAGCTGTTGGTCAGAAGGTCTCCGAGACTGCCAAGGAAACCGCTACAAAAGCCCAGATGACTGCCAAAGACGTTGTCGACAGTGCAGCCCAAGCTAAAGACAGAGCACTATCAGGTTTAGATCAGGCTAAGGAGAAGGTGGTATCAGCTGTGGCTGACACGAAGGATAAAGTCAGTGAGACGGTTCAAGATGTTGGTGAAAAGATCACTGATGGAGCTAAGGATGTTAAAGATAAAACAGGAGCGACAGCACAAAAGGTTGCTGATGGAGCGAAGTCAGCAAAGGATGCAGTTGTGACAGAAGTCAAGGAAGACGCTACGATCGTGAAAGACAAGGTTGCATCTGGAGTTGCAGCAGTTGCCGATGGCGCTGAGGCTGTGAAAGACAAAACAGCGAAGGGAGCCAAACAGGTGGAAGCCAAAGCAAAGGGTGTAGCGCAAGATGTGGCTAGTGGAGTCAAGACTGCGAAGGATAAAGTGTCGAAAGAGGTGAAAGAAGATGCTGATGCAGTCAAACAAAAAGTTGCATCAGGAATAGGTGCAGTAGCTGATGGCGCAAAGGCTGCGAAAGACAAGGCAGCGAAGGAAGCTAAGAAGGCTAAAGACAAAAGCAGTGGGTTCCTTTCTGGGTTGTTCAAGGGAGCTAAACAGTCTGCTGATGAAGTAACGGACGATGTTAAAGACTTCCTTGAGGTGACGAGGAGAGAAGCATCTCAAGAGAGGGACAGAATGCATGATTCAATTGCTCAGCAGACAAAGGATGCCGAAGACAAAGTCATCACTGGTGTGAAGGACGTGAAAGATAAAGTCAGTGAGATAGTTCAAGATGGAGCGCAGAAGGTGTCCGATGCTGGAAAAGCAGCAGGCGAAAAGATCGCTGACGGAGCTAAGGATGTGAAAGATAAAACAGGAGCAGCAGCACAAAAGGTAGCTGATGGGGCTAAGTCGGCGAAGGATGCAGTTGTGACAGAAATTAAGGAAGACGCTACCATCGTGAAAGAGAAGGTTGCGTCTGGAGTGGATGCAGTCGCTGAAGGTGCAGAGGCTGCGAAGGATAAAGCAGCGAAAGAAGCTAAAAAGGCGAAGGAAAAGACTGGTGGTTTCCTTTCTGGATTATTCAAAGGAGCAAAAAACGCAGCCGATGAGGTGTCTGAAGACATGAAAGAGTTCCTTGACGAGACTAAGAAGGAGGCTGCTGAAGAGGAAGCTAAACTCCGAGAAGCTGCAGCTGAGAAAGCAAAAGAAGCCGAAGCTGCGAAAGATAAACTTGCAGAGGATTTAAAAGCTGGTAAGGATAAGGTCGTTGCTGGTGCGAAGGATGTTAAAGATAAAGTCAGCGACAAAGTTCAGGATGGAGCGCAGAAGGTGGCCGATGCTGGCAAAACTGTTGGTGAAAAGATTACTGATGGAGCTAAGGATGTTAAAGATAAAACAGGAGCAGCAGCACAAAAGGTAGCTGATGGGGCTAAGTCGGCGAAGGATGCAGTTGTGACAGAAATTAAGGAAGACGCTACCATCGTGAAAGAGAAGGTTGCGTCTGGAGTGGATGCAGTCGCTGAAGGTGCAGAGGCTGCGAAGGATAAAGCAGCGAAAGATGCTAAAAAGGCGAAGGAAAAGACTGGTGGTTTCCTTTCCGGACTCTTCAAGGGAGCCAAACATGCTGCTGACGAAGTGTCGGAGGATGTTAAAGAGCTTGCTGATGAGACGAAGAAAGAGTCTGCGAAGGTGAAAGACGCCGCAGTTGCGGATGCCAAAGCTGCGAAAGAGAAAACAGCTGACACCGTCAAAGGAGCTTCAGATTTTGTTACCGGCAAGGTGTCCGACGGAGTCCAGAAAGTGTCAGAAGCTGGCAAGGCAGCTGGCGAGGCAATGGCATCTGGTGTGAAGGCAACCGGGGTCAAGGTTGAAGAAACTGCTAAGGAAATAGCCGGTGGTGTCGAAGCTGCGAAGGATAAAGCGTCGAAGGAGTTGAAGGAGGACGCTGAAGCTGTGAAAGGTAAAATATCATCTGGAGTAACAACTGTGTCTGACTCTGTAGATGCAGCGAAGGATAAAGCAGCGAAGGAAGCAAAGGAAGCCAAAGAAAAGACTGGAGGATTCTTCTCCGGACTGCTGAAAGGTGCAAAGCACGCGGTTGATGAAGTAGCTGAAGACATCCATGAGTTTGTTGACGAGACCAAGAAGGACGCAGCCGAAGAGGATGCGAAAGCACGAGAAGCTGCTGCTAAGAAGCTGAAGGATGTTAAAGCAGCGAAGGACGAAGTGGTGGACGATCTTAAAGGTGTCAAGGACAATGTTTCCACCGCTGCAAAGGACGTTAAAGATAAAGTCAGCGACAAAGTTCAGGATGGAGCTCAGAAGATCGCCGATACTGGCAAAGCTGTTGGTGAAAAGATTTCTGATGGAGCAAAGGATGTGAAAGATACAACAGGAGCCGCAGCACAAAAGGTAGCTGATGGAGCGAAGTCAGCAAAGGATGAAGTTGTGACGGAAATCAAAGAAGACGCTACGATTGTGAAAGACAAGGTTGCCTCTGGAGTTGCAGCAGTTGCCGATAGCGCAGAGGCTGTGAAAGACAAAACAGCGAAAGGAGCCAAACAAGTCGAAGAGAAAGTGAAGGCCGGTGTTAAAGGCGTTAGCGACAGCCTAAAGGACACTAAAGACAAAGCGTCCAAAGAGATCAAAGAGGACGCTGAAGCTGTGAAAAGGAAGATCTCTTCAGGAATGGAGGTAGCAGCAGACGGTGTAGAGGCTGCGAAAGACACAACCGCGAAGGAAGCGAAGAAAGCAAAAGACAAAGGCGGTAACTTCTTCTCTGGGTTGTTCAGAGGAGCCAAGCATGCTGTCGAGGACGCCACAGGTGATGTTAAAGACTTCCTGGATGAGACTAAGAGGGAAGCTTCCGAAGAGCAGGCTAGACTTCGAGCCACTGCTACTGAGAAGATCAAAGACGTTGAAGATACGAAAGATAAAGCAATAGCTGGCACGAAAGACGCGACTGATAAGGTTGTCGGTGCCACGAAGGACGCCAAGGACAAAGTTAGTGAGAAAGTAACTGATGGAGTCCTAAAGGTAGCTGAAGTTGGAAAGTCCGTGGAGGACAAGGCGAAGATGGCTGCTGGGAAAGTCGCCGATGGTGTGGAGCAGGCAAAGGACAAAGTGGTTGAGGACTTGGGCCAGGCTAAAGAAAAAACCGCAGCCGCAGTAAAAGACACCAAAGATAAGATAAGCGAGAAGGTATCCCAAGGTGTCGATACGATTTCAGAGGCTGGTGAGAAGACAGAAGCTAAAGTGAAGGAAGCTGTCAAGGACGTCGCTGACGGCGCTAAATCGGCCAAAGATAAATTGGCAACGGAGATCAAAGAGGACGCAGAGTTGGTGAAGCAAAAGGTCTCGTCAGGAATGGACGCAGTAGTTGATGGCGCGGAAGCTGTGAAAGATAAGGCAGCAAAGGGAGCGAAACAGGCCGAGGATAAAGCGAAAGGAGTAGCGCAAGATGTAACTACTGGTGTAAAAGATGCAAAGGACAAAGTATCCAAAGAGGTCAAGGAAGACGCTGACGCTGTTAAACAGAAGGTTGCATCCGGAATAGGAGCAGTTGCTGAAGGAGCAGGGGCTGTGAAGGACAAGGCAGCGAAGGAGGCGAAGAAAGCAAAAGAAAAAACCGGAGGCTTCTTCTCTGGGCTGATCAAGGGTGCGAAACACGCAGCTGACGAGGTGTCCGAAGACATGAAGGAGTTCCTGGATGACACGAAGAAGGAGGCTGAAGAAGAGGAAGCTAAACTCCGAGAAGCTGCAGCTGAGAAAGCAAAAGAAGCCGACGCTGCGAAAGATAAGGTTGTAGCTGAAGGAAAGTCTGCTGTTGATAAAGTGGCTGGCACTGTCAAGGACGCTAAGGATAAAGTTAGCGAGAAGGTTGTTGGTGGAGGTCAGATGGTGTCGGACGCTGGCAAAACAGCAGGCGAAAAGATCGCTGATGGAGCAAAGGAAGTTAAAGACAAAACAGAAGAAGCAGCTGTGAAGGTTGCTGATGGAGCTAAGGCTGCAAAGGACACAGTCTCGAAGGAAGTAAAAGAAGATGCTACAATCGTGAAAGAGAAGGTTGCATCTGGTGTGGCTGCAGTTGCTGATGGTGCAGAGTCTGCGAAAGACAAAGCAAAGAAAGCTAAAGAGAAGGGCAGTGGCTTCCTTTCTGGCCTGTTCAAAGGAGCAAAACATGCTGCTGACGAAGTTGCTGAAGATTTTGGCGAGTTCCTTGACGAAACGAAGAAGGAGGCTGCCGAGGAAGAAGCAAAACTGAAGGACGCTGCAGCGGAGAAGTTGAAAGATGCTAAAACAGCGAAGGATAAAGCAATGACGGGCGTCACGGATGCCAAGGATAAAATTGCTGGTACGGCAAAGGATGTGAAGGACAAAGTCAGCGACAAAGTAACAGGAGGAGTGCAAACAGTTGCCGATGCTGGTAAAGCAGTTGGCGAGAAAGTGGTTGAAGGGACCAAAATAGCTGAAGACAAAGTGAAAACGGCGGCGCAAGGAGTGGCCGATGATGTTAAAACAGCGAAAGATAAAGTAGCCAAGGAAGTTAAGGAAGACGCCGAGGCAGTTAAAAGCAAGGTCTCATCTGGAGTGGATGCAGTTGCTGAAGGTGCAGAGTCTGCGAAGGACAAAGCAGCGAAGGAGGCGAAGAAAGCAAAAGATAAAGGCAGTGGTTTCCTTTCTGGATTGTTCAAGGGTGGAAAACACGCAGCCGACGAGGTGTCTGAAGACATGAAAGAGTTCCTCGACGAGACGAAGAAGGAGGCTGCTGAAGAGGAGGCGAGGTTGAAGGAGGCTGCAGCTGAGAAAGCAAAGGCTGCTGAATCTGTCAAAGACAAAATCGTGGACGATCTAAAATCTGGTAAAGACAAAATCGTTGGTGCTGCAAAGGATGTTAAAGATAAAGTGAGCGACAAAGTTCAGGATGGAGTTCAGAAGGTGGCCGATACTGGCAAAGCTGTTGGGGAAAAGATCTCTGATGGAGCCAAAGATGTCAAAGATAAAACAGGAGAAGCAGCCCAAAAGGTAGCTGATGGAGCCAAGGCTGCGAAGGATACAGTCTCGAAGGAAGTTAAAGAAGATGCTACCATCGTGAAAGAGAAGGTTGCGTCTGGCGTAGCTGCCGTTGCTGATGGAGCGCAGGCTGCGAAAGACAAAGCTGCCAAGGAAGCAAAGAAAGCAAAAGATAAAGGAAGTGGTTTCCTTTCTGGATTGTTCAAGGGTGCAAAACAATCGGCTGACGACGTCTCGGATGATGTTCAAGGATTCCTCGAAGAAACAAGAAGAGCGGCAGCTGCGGAACAAGCCAGTGCTCGCGAAGAGATGGAATCCATGAAGGACAAAGCAGCTGGCGAGGTTAGCGACGTTAAAGACAAGGTTAGCACAGCTGCGAAGGATGTCAAGGATAAGATCAGTGAAACAACAGCAGCTGGAGTGCAGAAGGTATCCGATGCTGGAAAAAGCGTTGCTGAGAAAGCTGTAGACAGCGTTCAAAAGGCCGAATCTAAGTCAGCAGCAGCAGCCAAAGATTTGTCAGAGGGAGTGAAGGAAACAGCAAGCAAGGTGTCCGAAGAAATAAAGAAGGATGCGACCTTGGTAAAAGAGAAAGCATCTTCGGGAGTGGAGAAAGTAGCAGACGGCGCAGAAGCTGCAAAAGACAAAGCTGTTAAGGAAGCTAAAAAAGCAAAGGAGAAGGGCGGTGGACTGATCTCTGGCCTGATCAAGGGCGCCAAGCACGCTGTCGAGGAAGTCTCTGAAGATGTGAAGGACTTCCTCGACGAAACCAAGAAGGAAGCAGCGGAGGAGGAAACTAGAGCTCGGGCAGCAGCTGCGGAGAAGCTGAAAGAAGCTGAATCTGCAAAGGACGAGGCTTTATCTGGCGTGAAGGAAGTCAAGGATAAAGTAGCGCAGAAAGTCTCGGACGGAGTACAAGGTGTAGCAGATACTGGCAAAGCCGCGGTGGAACATCTGAAGGACGGAGCTAAGAAAACTGAAGCCAAGGCGGCCGCGACTGCCAAAGACGCGGCTGACAGCGTAAAGGCAGCGAAGGAGAAAGTGTCCAAAGAAGTGAAAGAAGACGCAGAGGCTGCAAAGCAGAAAATATCATCGGGAGTGGCTGCGGTTGCCGAAGGAGCGGAGACTGCGAAGGACACAGTCTCGAAGGAGGCGAAGAAAGCGAAAGAGAAGACCGGCGGCTTCTTTTCCGGTCTGATCAAAGGAGCAAAACACGCTGCCGAAGAAGTATCGGATGACGTGAAAGAGTTCCTTGATGAGACGAAGAAGGAGGCAGTGGAGGAAGAAGCCAAAGTTCGAGACGCAGCTAAAGATGTTAAGACGAAGGTTGGTGAGAAAGTATCGGAAGGAACACGGAAGGTCTCCGACGCTGGCAAAGCAGTAGGTGAGAAGATCTCCGATGGGGCCAAACAAGTCCAGGACAAGACGAAGGCTGTAGCTGAAGACGTAGCTGACGGTGCTAAGGCAGCGAAAAACAAGGTCTCGAAAGAAGTGAGAGATGACGTCGAGGCTGTAAAAGGCAAAATTTCATCTGGAATCGAAAGTGTCGCTGATGGCAGCGAGGTTGCGAAGGACAAGGCCGCAAAAGAAGCTAAAAAAGCGAAGGAGAAGGGCGGTGGGTTCCTGTCCGGGCTGATCAAGGGCGCTAAGCACGCTGCCGAGGAAGTGTCCGAAGATGTAAAAGACTTCCTCGACGAAACCAAGAAAGAAGCAGAAGAAGAGGAAGCAAAACTCCAAAAATCCGCTGCCGAGAAAGCGAAAGACGTGGAAGCCGCAAAGGACAAGGTGACCACAGCTGTGAAGGACACAGCAGGAAAGGTCGAAGAAGCTGGAAAATTGGCAGCGGAGAAGCTAGCAGAGGGTGCGAAGAAGGCTGAAGGCAAGGCCGAGGTTGCTGTCCTGGAAGTAGTCGAAACTGTGCAAGTGGGAAAAACTAAACTGTCAAAGGAAATGAAAGATGGAAGCGAAGCCGTAAAACAGAAGGTGTCGGCGGGGCTCGATGCGGCAGCTGAGAGCGCAGAAGCAGCGAAAGACAAGACGAAGAAGGCCAAAGAGAAAGGCAGTGGTTTCCTGTCGGGTTTGTTCAAAAGTGGCAAACACTCCGGCGACGAAGCTTCGGACGAAGTGAGAGAGGCTGTTGAAAGGACACACAGATTATCCGTGAAGGCTGGTGGTCCTTCGCAGAGGATGGATGTCGCGAAAAGCGACACGACCATGTTTTTGGATGAAATGAGACGCGACGCCGCGTTAGACCAATTCACCGGCGACAATCAGAGGTTACAGGGCGCCGAGCCCTCTAGGGTAGCTAAAGTTGTCACGCAGACTGTAGTCAGTTCGAGTCCACATTTGAGCGACCCGTTGGCCGCGACTGACGACTCGGTGCACGTTCGAGTGGCCGAGGTGAAGTCGCCGAAAATGTCCCGCATTCCACAGAAAGTTACCTCGGTAGAAACGATAGTTAGTCCGGGTAGTTCGCAAGACAGTTCTGTTAGGGTAGTGCCGGTGTCTAGCGAAGTAGAGCACCTCGAGCCTCGCACACGGCAAACCGTCACCACAGTCGTAAGAAAGTCTGTGCGGACGGCGGCGACCCCACCACCCAGTCTCGCCGAGTACACTGACAATAGAATCGAAGGTATCTTGCAACAATTGCGTTATACATATTACATACCAGCTGTGTGTAACATGATTAATTAAGTTGACGCTTTTCTGTAACTTAAGTTTTATTGGTAGTCGTTTACCAAAGTGGCCGGGATAACGCCGGTCATACTGCACTGTGTCATTCGTAATATAATTCCTAACACTTCTGATCTATCTATCAGTTTCACTACCTTTAGTGTATCTACTAATTTTCTCGTCGACCAGGATATACCGGTACCGTACTATAAAGTGGAATACAAAAACGTTTTCTTCGTTGTATATCTCTGTCTGTCTATTAGGATTCCAGATTGTCTATATGTATCAATCACTTTCTATAACAGTGAATCCATTAATTGTTTGATTGTCTCACTTTATAGTATGATAATCTCTCTCTAAATGTGTAACAACGCGAGGAGGATACACGTATTTACATCTAGCGTAGTAAACAACGTTTAAAAAAAACCGAAAAAGAGTACAACACCCCGTACATGGTTTCGATTTATTTGCTGTTCTTATTTTTTCAGTTTGTGCGTTCTTAACTTCTCTTAACATTTCTTTAATGCATGTTTTCAGGTTTTTTACGCTATTTTTTAACATTCCATATATACATATATATGTATATATATATATATGAATATATACATTCGACCCGATTGTTTATTATATACATGCGTCGGTGAGAAAGAACGGGCAAACCGGCTACCTTTATTTCTCCGTTTTTTCTTTGTTAATTCTAGCGTATATAAACGTAATCTATAATAGACCGTCGCATACACACGATTAATCTGTTGTTTTACACGGTGATCCGAAACAAAATACTGTATCTCATTGAATTAACAGGAGACCCACGACTAGCGAAGCATGAACCGAGGTATGCCATGCAGGGAAAACCCATTATTCATCTAATCTCTCTTTGTCAGTTCATTGCTTTCAATGTTCACCAAATGATTTCCGAATTGTACTCACGTTCTTGTTCGATGGCTTTTTCAGATGTCATCGAGGAAGCCTCCAGAAGGGCAAGGACATTGGCAGCGGACCAAACCGAAGCGATGTCGAAAGCAGGTAACGTATGGTCAGCCGAGAGCTAGAAAAGACAACAAAAAAAAGTTCACAGTATATACACAGATCACAGGCCCAAGATCAATACGTTAGCAGATTCTATTTTGGTGCCCTCATTTATATTTAGCTTTATCTTCCATAGTTAGCACCTGCCGACGCTTTCACACTGACTAATAATTGTGCGCACGTCTCTTACTAAATAGATACCTCGTTTGTGGCATTGACTGGCGCGAGACTGTCGAAACGCGTCGTTACATTTGTACAATAACATCGACCACTCGCGACACACCTTCTCTCATCCATTTCTATTCTCATGGTGCGCGCCGCTGTCGAAAAGACGCCGATCTCTGTCGATTTCTCTCTAACGATGGCAAACGATTTCGGTCTGCCGAATCTCATCCCTCTGCAATTGTCTTAACGGAGTCGACTCGTTTTTCCAGGATTGTAAGGGTCTCTTCAGTAGTCAAGAGTGCATCTCCTTGCGATCCTGGAAACGCTAGTCTAATCCCTCAACGCGGTCGCAAAGAATGTTCTTACAAACTTCCCTTGCATAGTGTTACTATTTCGGGGATATTGATATGTTCCACAGCCTACAAAGGCTTTTCTCACTGAAAATAGAATTTTCAAAGTCTCCGGTTTCTTCGAAGTTGTCTAGAAACATTAAAAATTGCCTAAACATTCGCAGTCTAGCGATAAAGATATCCGTAGAAACGAAAGTGAGACACTATGCGAAGGAAGACTGTAAACTGCAATCGTCACAGAGGAGCCAACGAGAGTAGTGGCTCTTCTGGGTAGCGGCGCGTAGGAAACTTTAGTTGAATCGACGTAGCCTAGTCCTTCTGTTCTCTCTCCTAGTTTCTGTAGCATACGATCATACTCCGCAATCATTCTGTCTCTGTAAAGATCGATCTCAATCGCTTCGTACAACCCGCAAACGAGAATGACGATCGATGACTGCGACCGTCGTCGCTGCGCAAGGGTACGTTTTAGTAAGACTCAGGCGCCACGAATTAGACACCATTTAACTGAGTGTTTCTTTTTATAAACAAACTAATCCTGTTGCAGTATTGATACTAACTAAATACTAAATGTAGAAAGTGTTCTGCACACACACACACACACACATACATACAGAGCCACCAACATACACTTCAGGGATGGGCACGGTAGTCTTACCTCAATTCAGACAAAAATGTCCACCCCTGATAGACACGGACACGAAGACAAACCGCCATACACACGAACGAGTACAAACCCTACACACAAAGAACACGGCGTGTGCACGCGCACATATCACGAGTTACAACAATATCGCGTAGCGTTTAATTTGTTGTCGCGCGTGCAGACGCCGCGGTAACGTGAGACAGACACGCTGAATCTTTTTCGAGTCCATCTATCGCAGCT
The DNA here is from genome assembly GCA_028455615.1 of Lasioglossum zephyrum. NCBI lineage: Eukaryota > Metazoa > Arthropoda > Insecta > Hymenoptera > Halictidae > Lasioglossum > Lasioglossum zephyrum. The sequence continues at coordinate 7,158,352 of CM052326.1, forward strand.
GGGCTAGAGATCGAAATTCTTAGTGTGTATCAATGTGCTTTATGTCCTTGTTCCTGTTCTTGTCCATGTCCTTTTGGATGGTTCAGGGCATGATTCGGCTGAGATTGATGGGACTGTAGAGAGGCATGCTACTTCTGCTCCAACAAAGCAACCTGTTCCCGCCCCGCGTCACTCCACCAGGTCGTCCATCAAAACAGACTTTCATCTAGACCTGAAAGACACCTCATACACGCCGTACAGTCCCAAACACAAGACCACGGAGTACCAATCGAAGCTGCAGCAGGAGGACCACTCGACGGAGAAGACCAGTCCGAAGAGCAAGATCCCGATCAAAGTGAAAAAATCCGTGGAGAACGAAACTCCGAATATCATCAAAGACGATCGAGCAAAGATCTCGCCGAACCACGAACATCTAAAGAAGGAGCCAGACGATCTCCAAGAGAAGACTGACCCGACGAAGCTAGAGCTGTCGATGACGCACAGTACGGTTGGTGATCCTCTAACAGACTCTATCGAGGGTAGTTCTAGAATTCTAGAGAGTTTGCCGATGACGAACGAGACGACAGCTCGCACAACAACGATCTCGAAGACTGAACAAAAGGACGAGGTCACGTTCAAGGAGACCGTGGTGAAGACTGTGACGACTGTACGGTGCGATTCACTCGGTGCCGAGCAAGTCGATCAGATTATGCGTACGGTGACAACCACCGATGACACTGTAGTTCTCGATCAAGCTAGAGCGATTAGGGCTGAGGTGTCAGAACCGTGGCGACATATCGCAGATCGTTCGAATGAGAAAGCCGAGCTATGGGACAGCCAATTGTCTCAGGATACGTCCCCAGGATCTGGGAACGGGGATACTTATCCGAAAAATGGTAGCTCGAGGCACGATTTGCACAGTGACACCGAGAGCGATGGCTCGCCACCACCGAGAAGAAGATCGCCGAGCAAGAGGCGTACGTTGGGCAGTTCCAGCGGGTCTGATGTAGCACTGCACGAAGGTGCGGAGCTGTCCCCTTTGGAGGACGACCAAGGTACCGCACTCACAGCTAACCTTCTAAGTAAGCAATGTACATATCCCGCTATCCAACGTTCTTACTCGAGGCGGTTAGAGACCGATGGAACTAAGGCCAGCCGTTCCGAGACGCGTTCATCGTCAATCTCGCTTCTTATGCATGCTGTAGATCCTTCGTCCTTCTGTTTTATTGTTTCTCTATCCCTAGCCTGTAGCATTACCCCTGGGACACTCTTGGGTCGGGGAGCGATCTGGTCATTTGAGTCGTTCAAGTTGAAACACAACTTGTTCGTAGCTTAGTTATCAGGAGTGTGCGAGAACACGAAATATTCGGAACCCTATGGTCGAGGACGAATCAGGAAGAGGTCGAGTTCCCGAAAAAGTCCTTTCGTTTAAAAGTTATAAGCAGGAATGTGCCCAAAAGAGGACGAGAAAGTTGTCTTTGTTCACTAACGACGTCACAACTTTTGAACGAATGGACTTTTTCGAACAAACAGACAGACACGATTTTATTTTATATATATATATATGTATATAGATAGAAATTACTTTCGGAAATACGATAAATTCCTGATCCCGAAACAATTTCGTGTTTCCAACCAGATATACTCGGGTTTTCGCACGCCCCTGTCAGTTTCCATCAGAACGCGAAACATGATGAAATTTGAAGTGTTTAAAAAATATGCAGAACTCGTAAATTGACATTTCGATTTTCTATGAAATGAAAGATAGAGAAAGAAGTAGATATTTGTCGAACGGCGCATCGATAGTCCCAGTTGCACAGTTGCTGCTAAACAAATTGTCTCTTGGTTAAAATCCTATCCGAACAGAATAGAAACTACTGCTATATAACGACTCGAAACTTCTCGACAGTATGTGTTGTAACGTTATACTAATCTTGTTCCGACTAACCCATCGCTTAGACAACGGCATAAATATCCTCCGTAAATTCTTTTATCAAGAAACAAACCTGATCTCCTTTGGGCCAGGATCAAAACCACAGTCTCGATCTAATTTCTACATATTCTTTGCACACGGCGTTGCATGAATTCAATGCTTGCATAAACGAAAGCTGTAACTCGAGGTGTGTTTGCACAAAGGTGGAAGGATGTCGAATAAAACAAGAAATATGTAAAACGATAACTACTCGCAAAAGAAAAACAAAGCTTGTGACAGACAGTTTCGTAAAATCTGCGTTTTACCTGTGTTGGTTTCTGATTCTTCGTGGACTTACCGTGGGGATGAGATCTCTGTTTTTCATTAGGGTGATTTGGTGATCGAGTTCAATGTGCTTCGTTTCGAAAGGAAGATTTTCTTCTTCCCCTATTTTTTTTTTGCCTACCCGTTTGGTCTTGGTTGGACGGATAAAATTGCGAATCGGGGGCTTCTGGGACTAGCATACTTTTTCACTGACGTTCATCCATGGTTAGACATCTTGTGTGGCGTGTAAAACATTCTCTGCGGTCAAGGAGAAATATCTTTGCTCGAAACCATTTGCAAACAGAAACATATTTGAAAATGCATAAGATGGAGTAAAATCACTTTTCAGTCGGATAAAATGATTCTAAGATTGAGTAAAATCACTTTTCAGCCGGATAAAAATGATTTTAAGCATTAGAATCAGTTTTAGCCGCATAAAAATGATTTTAAGCAGGGGTAAAATCACTTTCCAGTTGGATAAAATTATTCTAAGATTGAGTAAAATCACTTTTCAGCCGGATAAAAATGATTTTAAGCATTAGAATCAGTTTTAGCCGGATAAAAATAATTTTAAACAGCATTAAAATCAATTTTTGTCGGATAAAAGCGACTTTAAGCAGGAGTAAAATCAATTTTCTGTCGTATAAAATGATTTCAAGATGGAGTAAAATAAATTTCAAGAATATCTCGGTACACAAGCATGATATTTCTTTTTAAACACACCCAGTACATCACGTACAGCATTCATGATCACACATGTGTATCACGCGTAGAGATCGTGAGGTAATAGGGTTGACAATATTAAAAGGAATTAACCCGTAATCCTCTCATTTCGTTCAAGATCAATAAAAATCCCCTGCCCCTAAAAAAACACCCGTGGGAAACATAAATATTTCGACCTAAAATCACATCGAAATTACATGGGGCTACTTCTATAACATAATTAGCTATCAAATACTTGTAACAGCTCGCTAAAAGCCTCAATCGAAAAAAGTACATAATGTTACATGTTCTACACCCTGTCCCAAGCGAAGCTTCATACTGGGCTGAACTTAATCCATAGAACTATCCATAATTAATCCCACGGAGTAACGAATCTCGTGAATAACATCAGGAGTAACGAGGCTACCCAGCTTTCGGGCTATCGATGTGTTTCTATTCGCAAAATTTCTGGACGGTATCTCTGTCATGTGTCTCGGACTATCAAAAATCATAGCTGCAAGTCATTCGAGCGGATTACCTGCTATTCTCTTCATTTACGTGGTCCGATTCGTACACAATTATTTTATCTTTGAACCATTTTGCGCAGTCAGCAACTCCAATTTTTATTAGAAGAACAATTTTTATAGAATCGCAGATTTTTCAGTCACCAATTTTCTCACACAGTTGCAGCGGCGGCTCAAGTGAAGCGCAAAAAATTTGGGGGCTCTAAGACTCAAGTTAACTAAAGTTAACTAAAAGAAAATAAGTAAACCATAATCATAAAGAGAAAAAAAGTAAGGAGGAGGATGAAAAATGGAGGATAAGCAAATGTTTTGTTGCAAAGAAAGAAAAAAGAATAAAAGTCGGACCACGTATCTCGCTGGTCTGTTCATACTAATCACGGCGTGGGCAAACACGGTTCAGTGAAAAAATTTTCGATAAACTTTGAACAAAACGATGAAAGGAATCGGATAGAGCAGAGTTTCATAGGAGGCGTAATGTTTAAGCGACAGAAACAGACAGTTCGATACGGTCAGTTTGCCCGAGCACGGTTGAGGGAACGCCTAGGACGAAGACTTCCGGTAGAGCAGGCTGCGCATGTTGGATGAGCGTAGCCGCCGCTACGTTGGTGGTCCTACTAGCAATTTTTCTTACCCTGGAGCCACAAACATTCCAACGTGCCATCTACACCCTCTCTAACAATTACCCGAGGCAAGCTGGGTACGATTTACCCTTCATTTTTTATTTATTTCTTAAAAAAAAAACAAAAAGAGAGAATAACAAAGCGCCGTATAAGCTGTTTCGTTTTTTTAGCGAACCATGTAACGTTCTGAATACTCGTCCCATGCCCAAAATTTGCAATTGTCGTTTAGAAGAAACTGGTCAGAGATTACACATCACTCGACACAGACGACTATATCAATGTTCCGAAAATGTTTGACTGTATGCTAACCGAGTGGTACGAAAGTTAGTGTGTCTAAAATCATGTTTAACACTTCGAAATTCTATCGGGAAATCTTTCTAACAGCTAGACAGCGGATTTCATGCATTTATTTCTACGTTAGAAAAATTTAAGAATTATTATGTTTACGTTAGCTTCAGCCCACTAAACATATCCAGAAAGAAAAACAATTACTATTTCACTCCAGGTAGACAATGTTTATTTTGCATAAAAATCCGCTGTCTACTCACGTCATTCTCAGTTGAGAAAATTCAATGAAACTTCGACAAACATTTTAGGAATATTTAACACACGTCACACTGTATCATACAGTCGGTGTACAAAGTATTCGTACACCTTTTAAGAACGAATAACTTTTTCAAAATTCGACCCAACAGCTCGAGTCTTTTTGAGATGTTAAAAGGATTGGTTTTTGTTTATGTTTTTTGCAATATGTTTCAAATTTTCATTACAGGAACAGATAAAAAATTTAAAAGAAAGTTACTTACACATTAGCTGGTAAACTAATCTTTCGAATGTCTGAAAAAAAGCTCAAGCTGTTGGATCGAATTTTGAAAAAATTATTCGTTTTTAAAAAGTGTAGGAATACTTTGTACACCGAACTGGTACAATCTCTTAAATTTTAGGCGAACATTCTCCACGAGAGTTAGGTTTTGTGAAGGTATGCAGTGTCCCAGAAAATTGCGGAATATTTTGTTAGGAAAGTTGTAAATAGGGAAGGATCTCGGTGTTTTCGCGAGATGATCGATACGATAATCTTCCGATAATGAATCACGTATACAAGCTTTCTTTTTCTAACAGGTCCGGTCGACCCACCCCACCGTGATAGCGAATGTGCTGCATGATTTATTGATAATAATCAACACCTTGCATGACCTAAATCGCATCTAAATAGTCTGTGAAAAAGTCTTACGTTTGTCTCCCGCAGCGTTTTCACACGCCGATAATATTATTCTTTGAATCTGTCTATATTTTTTATTATTATTATTTCTCCATTTGTTTTACTACTTCCTCGACTGATCAAATATATCACCGTTTCTGTTTTTTTTCGCTTGATGCACGTTTTTTCCCCTGAAAATATATTAAAACAAAAAAAGAGAGAGAGAGAAAACCGAGAGAGAAGAGCTCGTTTCTCACGTTTGGTTTCATTCTAGTTTTCTCACTACTTTACCCTTTCTAGCTCTTCTGACAATAAGCAACTCAAGATAAAGCTAAAGTGTAGAGGGACCAACAAATCGTATTATTTTTAGACAGTTTAGGATTGTTAGGCGAATCGTCATGTAAGTAGCATAATCTATTAATCTCTATGTATACATTCTGCGTGTCGACACGAGATTGTTCTGCCCATTACACCATGCAAAAACGAAAACGAATAGTTACTCGAACATTTTCGACCAATCATACTCCTCTCATTCGCTTTCGGAATGTCAATGCAAAAGCGCCCATATAATCTAGGATTAGCGTTCTTTCCTTTCTCCTGATTATTCATATTTTACTTTTTCATTGTTCGTCGATCAGTGGCGAGAGCGCTCATCTCAAGCGTTTAGAGCACACGCCAGTCCATAATTGACTGGCAAAAGTTTTCACATTGCGTTGCGAATAATTTATGGTTGTTTCTTCCGATCGAGTCTTTCCGAAATAATTGGCGTCCCGTTTGCTAATCTCTGTCCTTTCGAGGTTCCAAAGGACTCGTTGCAATCGTTCATGGTAAACGTGAGATTTGTATTTTGTTAGTTTCGCTGGGTCTTTTTCAATTTCAAGTGCAAGGAAATAGTTGAATAGAATTTTTTAGAAAAACCTCGAGAGGACCCACGAGCCTAAATCCTATAAATTGCTCCACCATTTCTCGAAGATAATAAATGATGCTGTACAATTGAATCGGAAGAAATCACGTCGAAGCACAAAGGCCTGCGAAAGTGCGCAAAGATATGCCTCTCTTCCTCCGTAATAACGATATTAACAATCGAACGCTCTGCAACGAATAATTCTTGAAGCAATACTTGACCGTTCGTCTAACAACACTAACTGATGGTAGTTAGTACGCGGCCCTTTAAACTTGTTGCCACTATAATACACAGGGTGTTTCAATGAGCTACGGTCAAAACCAGAGACAGTTTTCCTCGGTCGAAAATTGTAAGTACCGACACTGTTGATACGTGAACAGATTTATATTTTAACTATCTCGAATACCTATGATCGTTGACCATTTATGATATTGTGCAACTCGTAAAATTCTTTGGTTCTCCTAGACGTTCGGAATCGATTAAATAATCGTTTTGTCGATCATGTATCCTTTTTAGCGGTTCTTTTACCGACCATTGTTTCGTCGTACCAATAATCTAGCGTACACGTTCTTGTAGCGTAACTTTTTTGTTCCTTCTTTGAACAGCAGTTCGAACGATTCCCTATATTTTTTGCGTAGTTCTAGCATTTCTCCAAGACCTCGAATATAGAGATTTTTTCTTGTTTTAGTCCTTCGCGCGCTCGAGTTGGCCGTTATTGAGAATATTCATTGAGTTATTAATTACTGGATGTTTATGCGATTGTCAATTTTTCAGTAATCTTTGTGGTTCCGTAATAAATACAAAAATCGTACTAAATTCTGTGGAATTTTATATTCCAGCAATTCTCGAGAATCTTTAGAACCCCTAAATGCATAAATTTTTATGATCATTGAAAATTGTTTGAGACTGGCGCGTTTCATTCTTTCTTAAAATTTTTGAATTCGTATGAGAATATTGAATTCATAAATCCGCTGTCTATCGATTACTAAAAGTATATTTGAATAAACCACCGAAAGTATTGTACGAGGTGTTTACATCAGTTTCAACAGAGAATTAAATCTGTTTTCGAATTTCTAACAGCTCCGAGTCGCGAAGGGTTAACTCGTTTCGAATTTTGTTGGAGTTTCTTTCTAGGAGTTGTCTTAGCTTATATTTTCCACCGAAGGAACCCCCTTTCTGTTTTTCACCGTAGACGATACTCTTCTGTTGTACCCGGAGAGTATTACCTAATTGACTAACTGCTAAAACGCTTTATTATTCAGTAGCTTTTATCAGCGCTTCACACGAGCTCGCTGCGTGCAGCACAGTACCCGCCCTACAAGGACGGTTTCCTTTCGCAATGTTTTCTTGATGAATCCTCGAGATTTTCCAGTAATTCGGCCGGAGAGACGTCGCACAGTGGACAATTCGGACGAAATTTGTTCAAAAATCAAAGAACTTTCGATAGAAATGAGATAGACCGATGAAATATTTTTTAAATTGATCGTTACACGAGTGCGACACACTTGGATTTATCTTCCGTTCGATTACTGTCGAAAGTGCGACGATGTTCATTAACGAAAACGTTCAGTGGATCGAAATCTTTCTTGCAAGGATTCAGAACAACGCACAGTGGGGTATTTCGCTGGAAGAACGAGAATAAAATATTCGTAACATTATTTACGAGCTAAGGGTAATAAATAATTAGGTCGTTGGATTCGTCTTATCGCCATCTATAAGATTATGAAAGAAAACGTGTACTTTAACGTTTAAAAAATCAAAATAATTCTTATTTTTTTCCACAGTTTAAATATAGAATTTTGTAGATGTTTAAATACTGTTCAACTTTTATTCGAAACATTTTTTCGTCAGATTATCCGAACTCTTGAAAAGTAGTAATAATGGAATGCTCTTTGATTACGATGTACTGAGTTGAGAAAGGTGTACAAACTCTTGACAGATTTCATTCTGTTATCGTCTAAATTATTATTATTAATATTTCAGCATTACCAATAATTTTGCAAGTTTTCTTTTCGATTTCGAAACTTTATTGTCGATTTTGGTAAACCATTCCGGATTGGAGAGTTACAGTAATTTAAGTAGAGATGAGCGTATAAAAAACAATAATGTATTGTTCAAATATTAATTAATAATAATATAATAACCGAATGAAATCGGATAATCTGACGACAAAATGTTTGGAATAAAAATTGAATATGTTTATTTCGAAAAAAAATGTATTTCGACAAAAAATAAGAATTATTTTGATTTCTTAAATGTTAAAGTATATGTTTTATTTCATAATCTTATAGCTGGCGTCAAAAATAAATCCAACGACCTACTTATTTATGACCGCGAACCGAAAAATAACGCTACAATATTTTATTCCAATTTTTTCAGCGAAATATCTCACTGTGCAACGCAATAATTACTCTCGAACGATCGAGTGCGACTCTCAAGCGCTGCTATTAGTGCATAGTACTTCAAAATTCTACCCCATTTTGCGGAGTCCTAATTCAGATACACGTTCAAATCATTCTCTCGATCGAACTCGAAAGAACGCTTACACGCGGATAAACATTTTCGTATCGAAGCGCGAGAGAAGTCGATTTCGAGCGTTTCGATATTGTTTATCGCGATAAGAAGTTTTCAACGAGTTTGAGAGAATCGCGCGCGCGAAAATGATAAGCGAATCGTAAGAAAAGCGGTTGCATAGTTGGCTGATTTGAGTGAAAATGCGTATTATAATTATGTATCGTCAAATGTATAGTGATGTTGTTAATTTTTTTATATGTGTCTAGTAATTACCCCTTGTTTTGGGCATGATGTAAAATTGAGAGATCTATACAAATTGGTACTTGTATATCTATGTGAACCGCTAAAGATAGTAAGAGAAAACCGCATATTGACGATGATTCAGGAGAACGAATTTTGACCAGTTTATCGTTTGTTACGCAGAATCTGACTTTTTGCAACACAGTGAGCCATCCTTCATGGAAACGACAACGACAGAAGTGGACCCTGACACACAGGAAAGGTAACCAGAGAACCGCGCGAACAGAGAAACGCGTAATCGCCAGCAAAAATTACATTACCTTTCATTAATAGACTGCGGATCTTTACGCGTTTATAGAAAAATTTTGTAGACTAGGTTCAAAGTTGTTGGAACATTTTTCAAATTCAAGATGTCGACAACTTTGATTAACTACCATTTTGTCGAATAATCATCCGACTTGATTTTCCATTCAGATATTTATAATGAATTTGATGATTATAAGTCAAGCTAGAAGCTTGTAATGTTTAACTTTTAATTGCTCTTAACTAACAATCTGAAAACTTCAAATTTAGAGTTTTAAGTTATTTATTTTTCATTAAAGTAGCTATTTGATTGAATAAGTTTCATGTAGAAAGTGGAGTGCGAGTAATTGAATATTAATTACCATTTCGTTGAAGATAAGTAAGTGTCCATTGAGAAGAAGAAAATAACACACAGACGATTTTGTATTTCGCATAAAGATCCGCAAATCGTTCGTTGAGAATTTTAAGATTCCAATTAAAAATGGTCTACTAGCCCTAGCAGAGAGTCGACGATTAAAAATTATGTCAACTGCATTGTTTCAAAGAGAACTGTTACAATCGAGAAAACGTATTTTCCAGAATAACGAGAACAGTAACTCAAGTGACAACGACCAGCGGAACCATAAGCGGCGCAGACGATCTACGGGACGCGATGCAGAAGTTCATGATGGAGGAAAGGCGGGATCAGTGAACGAGCGATCACGGGAACGACGGAAACGGATCTTTCGGCTAGTAGAAGAAGAAGAAGAACGCGACGAAACAACAATTTCAAGAAATTTCCGTAGCATTAATTCGAGAACGAAGCCGCATCGAGTCTAGCTGGACGCATCCTCGAGCGTCCTAGTCGGACACCTCTCAATCCATAGATCAAAGAGAAACGATCTCTTCGATCTCCAGAGAAATCGTTGCAGCGTTTCGTTCGAAATTCGTTCGAAAAGGAATCGAAAGAGCATGCACGACAATTTTACTATCACACTCATGGCCTACGCTTCGACATTTTGCTTGCCTTTTTCGGTTAGAATTCTGTTGCCTTAACGCGTTTACGTTCGAACACTTTTGCGATCGACTAGCTAATCGCGATCCACCGATCAATGGCGTGATCCGCTAATCTTCGCTAAGCTAACCCGTCCATGTACAACGCCTTTCTCGAGTTGTTCGACAAGCGAAAAAGAGAGAGAGAGTGAGAGAGAGAAAGAGAGAGTATGAGAGTGAGAATCGCTGGAACAGCGTGGAAAACGCGAACAGAAAGATGAAATTAGGGCTCGTTCGCGTCTACATGCAGGCTCGACCAACTCTACGCCGGTATCTAGATTTGTAAACGATCCGAGGAACGAACGTGATCGATAGATCTCGCGAGCTGAACCCGCGAAACTCGCCGAGTCGTTCGTTTTAGCTTTAGGATGATTGTATATCTATCCGCGCTTCATAGGTCTGCAATACCACTTGAGTCACACTGATTACACATATACACGAACACGTACACATATATTACAGACACACACACAGAGAAGACACAGGATTATATAAAAGAGATTCTAAAAGAAAAACCTCGTCGCGAATCCTCGTGGCGATCCAGAGGATACATCCGGATCGCGACGAGGTGCCGAACGTTTTTCTGAATCGGGATACAATATGTAAATTTAACTTATTTAAAAGAAACAACAATATTTCCTAACAATTTTTAATTGTATATATAATAATTTCTTAGCGTATACCTATATAAATGTACTATTATACGATTGTAATAATTGCAATATTATAACACGGATATTTTATTTATATAGCTGAGAGAACCATCGGGACAAATTGTTAGCGACAAGTCAAACGAGATCGTGGGATCGAGGGGAACGTTTGATGAACGTGCGTTGCGATTCATGTAAATTAAACTTGCGACCACGCTGCGAACGAGATTAAAAAGCGAATATCGAGAATATTTGAAAACGAATCATCGGGCGAATACGACGCGACGGATATAGGGGAAAAAATGTGTGTTTATTCGAGACGTTCAAACGATTAAGAGATGAAATACGTTTTAATGTTTAAGCCGCATTAGCTTTCAGTGTATAACACAGTTTTAAAAACGGCACAGAAAGGAATCATATAGTATGTATTTAAATGAAAGAAGACAAAAATAACAGAATACAGAGTGTTCTGGACTGAGCAACGGTTGCGCTTACAATTCGCCTCGATAGGATGCTTCCTACCGTGCTCGGTTTCGCCCGTAAACATTACCAGTCAATCATCGAGCAATAAGCAGTTCGTAAAAATGAACCAGTCTTATATTATGCGAGTTTAAATTGTGTCTGAACTCCTGTCGCCCACCAAACACCTCTCTATTCGCATAGTACGTTAAAGTTGTTTCGTATCAACGCATCTAAACCATTCTAAACCGTCTCGGGTTGGAATCGATTCAACGTACAAAGCTGAGCACAGCGAAAAGCATTGCTTGAAAGCTGCTTCGAAGGAACGTCGTTGCGCAGTCCATAACGCAGAACAAAATATACTTTAAATAAGGTATTCTATTAATGTATAATATATTGAAGAATGATATGATTACGCATCTGAAGTTTATAAATTATTATCTATAATGACTGTTATTCTATGTTTAATAGACTTTGCCTAGAGCCTATCTGACCTAAGGACCAAAGGCACAATCACGCACGCATCAAAAGATAAAAAAAAAGGAATAAAACATTATGCTCCCATGTATACTGTCGTGTAACGTTTATTGTGAAACCGATTGCAGACGTTTGCGATACTGGCATTTAAATATTCCGACTGCTACGAATACATACAGAAAATGGTTTGTATTTAAACGAAGAACGAGAAACATATTTTCCCCCCTTCTACGATACCGTAACAACCGCCAAGCCACTTGTAATAACGACGAGAAGACATTGTAAAGTCGACAACGGATTTTTCATTCATCATGTCATTTCTGTCCCGTATGTTAGTAACATTTTTTACGAGTCACTACTATCTTTACTATGTCGCGTACGTTGACAAAGAGACGCGCGAAATCGAGCTATATATTGAAAGTCGACCGTGGTAACTTTACTGGCTAATGAAAATACGATGACCAATAGGATAACGAAAATGTACTTTTTTCTTTCTTGTATTTTTACAGTATTTAACAACCCTCAGCACTCGAATGGCGACTCTGAGACGCCGCTAAAATTGCTGTACCACTATTTAAAATATTGTTTACAGTATCCAATCAATTACTAAACATTTAGGTATTGTACGAGGTATTATTCCGATTATATATCTATAAAATTTCGAAAATCATAGCGAATGGAAATATTCTAGGTCCGGAAGAATCTCTCATTTTCAAGTTAAAAATAGCTTCGAGTGCGAAGGGTTAATCTTATCATTTATATCGGTTATATTAAGACTGCGGATGTTTATGCAATCTTCAATTTTTCTAGGCAAATTTTAAGAAAGTGAGAAAGATTTTCAGTAGTCTTTGTAGATCTGAATTTTATGTTCCAGTATTTAAAGACAATTTTGTCAAGTCATACATGCACAAAGATCCGCAGTCTAGTTGTATTATTTTGATTTCTGAACGTTTCGCAGCAGTAAATTGTACATAGTCGAATTGATTCGTTCCATTTTGCTAAATGATGATTTTTTGTGAAATGAAGAACGAAGAAGTTTGTATATTCTTCTATCTTTTTTGTTCTTTGTGATATCCGCTAGAAGCCAGTAACGTTACGATTGAGTGAAAATATACATTTTGTAATTCCCTCTGAAACAGCTATTTTTCAGTCCGAGTAATTTATTCGATTCTCTGTGACGGTAAAATGTAATATGAATGAAAAACTCTGAGAGCCCGTCATTTCTTTACTCGCTTAACGCTAAATTTTCTACTAACGATACTCCAATGAAAGGTTTTTTTCATTGATTCCTATAACGAGAACTGTATAAAAACACATTTAAGAGAATATCTAACTTGTTTTACACATCGATCTTTACTAATTTCATAAAGACACTATTTATTGCTAAAAGAAAGATTGTTAAACAGAATTAATATGTATAATCGATCGGAGACGTGTATTATAGTTGTCTCCGATTATGTCTGACTTCGCCCAAAACCGTTTTCCTCCAGCTAGCTATATATTACTGTTGTAAAAAGATGAAAAAATAATGGTGTGAGATGATTTCAAATGTCGTTTCATTCACATGCGTTCAAATTAAGAGGTATTTAACATTCAGTATCGCATCAGTACGCTTCTAGTTCTGAATGTAACTTTTGTTTTCTACAATGTGTTCTGGTCTGTTCTGTGAATTTAACGCGTACACGCCACGCGGCTAACAATTTTCCTCTAAGCTTGAGAAACCTTCGTAAAATATCACGATGTTACGTTGAGAAAAATTATAATGCCATCGTATGGCGTACGATATCAAAAATCGACAGAGGAAAGGAAAAACTATGATTTTACCATATACTATTATGTGATAGAGTTATCAACGACAATGTAATAAATAAACTGTTGCATTACAATTCACGACACACTTGCAACGAAAAAGGGAGTGGAGACGTGGAAGGATCTATACCTCGTCCCCCAATTTATTTTTCAATTATTTGTCGTGCTTGTGAACTCTTAAAAAATTACTGGACGACAAACAGTTCTATTCCTTTAATCGTTAAGTTGATAGTGTGGTATCATAGGTGCTCCAATAAACGACACTTTGGTGTTTTATAGATTTTTATTCATTATCATAACAGTTGACATTAATTTTCTTTAGTACACATTCATGGAATTATTGTTTTATACAAAAAACGGTTGTATTCTGTATATTCCATTGAATTTTTCGTGTTCCATCTATTGAAATAAAAAGGATAGCTATTTATGAGTTTTTTCGAGAATGAAAGATGTAATATAATTCAATTCGAGAAAGTGAAATGAAGTCTGAAACATATTCATCCTTTAGTTAAAAGATCTGCTATTTCGTATCTCACGATTATTTCTAAATGGAATTTTATTACACTTGTATTGTTAGTTATATATATATGTATATTGCTTTCATATCCATAACTAATAATTCTGGTCTTAAAATTATACTCAGCTGTCTATAAAATACAATTACAAAAACAACTTTTATGTTAGTCGCATCATTATGTTGTACAACGGATGATTTAATGATCGCCTCTTAATAGATAATGAATTACCGTGATACGAGTGCTAGCTATATTTTTCATTTCCCATTTAAAATCGTAGCAATATTCGTTCATCGTTCAATATGAAACGAAATAATATACAAAAGAAACAAAGTTGTTTGTGAAGACAATAGAGTAGTACTATGAATAATATTAACTATCTATATGCAATGTGACGTTCCGATTAAAACTTCCGTTACAAATCTTTAAAACATATCTTTTGGAGAGAAACGAGTGTTCGACGTAAAATCACGCGACAGCAAACGACTGGTTGTATACCAAATACTATTCAGTCTAAATCAACTTTCACAAATTCTGGAAATTCAATGTGTGATATAATGCTGAACTGGAATACAATGTTATGCACACAATCCGAAATTTATTCATAGATATAGAGAAATTAACTACTTCTTTCCAAAGAATTCAATATTTTTCATTGTCTGACAAATGATAGCACGTTGTAAAACGAATAGCTGTTTCCATGTACTTTTTTTTATCCATACCTTTTTAGTATTATTATACTGAAGGTCATCAGATCTGTAATTCATGGAAAAAATTCATTTATTCTTCATTCATGTTGAAGATATGATAAATAATTCGAAAGAAACTCTTTAAGAGATTCATGCGAGAACATATTGTATCAAAAATAAGAACTCACATTGTCGACGTCGTCTTCGTCGTCATCGCTAATTTCATCGCCGAATTCAATATCCTCGTCGAAACCGTCTTCGACGAAGGTGACAGTGTCATTGATACGTACTGTAACAGGGGAAATTCGATTTAGTGCAATGTCCACATTATTTCAACACGTTCTAGTTGTTTCAATGACTAGACTGCGAATCTTCACGCATTTATGGATTCTAAAAATTCTCAAAAAATGCTAGATCACAAAATTTGACAGAGTTTAACACAGTTTTTATTTATCCCAGATCTGCGGAGGCTACTATCACTGAAAATAAGATTTTACAGGATTCTGGCTCTCTTAAAATGCGTCTACAAAAATTGCAAACTGCATAAACATCTTGAAACATATATTGTATAATAAGTTAAATAGAAAATGCAGTATAGAACGAAGCACATAAGTTTGTTTAATTGTCCAGGGGAAACCAGCTTGGCACAGAACGTGTTAGCGACAATGTTGGTCGTTTAAACTTACCAGTTTCTGGGAATTCGCCATATGTTTTCAAGTTACGAGCTTCATCCGAAGTATACTTCAAGATAACATCGGCTTTGGCATTCTGATACTCTCGCAAACCGATCAATATAATGTCACCCTGATTGATCCATACTTTTTTTCGTAGCTTGCCTCGAATGTGGCACAACCGTTTCACACCGTCGAAGCACATTGCTTCTAATCTCCCGTTACCAAGCATCTTTGTAACTTGTGCGTATTCTAAAGAACATCATAAAATATACGAAATTCTATACATACACGTGTATATATAAGCAGGTAATTTCCAAGGATTCAGAAATTTGCCATTTAACCCTCGTGTATCCAATTGAGTACCCAGGCATCCGTTTACTATTGGATTGGAGCGAAAGTTCGTAGCGTTTGTAAATTAAAATCGGAAGCTAAAATTTAGACATTTATTCATAGATTTATTAAGCAACATATATTCAATTTATAAACAACATAAAGAATTAATTTGAAAATGCTACGAACTTTCTTTCCAACCCAACCGAGATCCATCTCTTCAAATAATTTGTTAATGTTCTTCGAAAAATATTACAAAATTTCTCGGAATATTCGTGTAGAGTATTAAACCGAGAATCCGTGCAAATAAGTTAAATACAAAAGGCTTTAAATAATCATATACGTTTCGGTTGGCCAAATAAGGGTTTAATCGATAAATAAACAGCGCTTCGCAAAAATCGCATGATCATCGAAGTAGTTCGAATAAACGAGGAAGAACCTTGGAAACACCCGTTGTGCAAACACCTCGAAATTTTTGTTGCGAAATTTTTTACCTTGTCCGTCTTCTTTGAACACCAGCTCTCGTTTCTCCGTTTCGTTTTCATTCTTACCCCTTCTCCTGTTTTTACCTCCCTTTCCTGTGAAATCATGAAAACGATCATTTTTCTTCGAGAATTTCGCACGGCGAATAGTTCGACGAAAGAAACAGACGTGTTTCTGTTGCTCTGCGTTAAACTATTTCGGGCACAAGGTTGACGTTAACAGGTTAGGACAACTAACCACATTGCACATTCAAAGTTACATTATTTTCTACATAGATATCGTACACCTTTTCGGGAACACGGAAAGTCATAATAGGATAGAATTGTTTACAAACCCTTATTCTTCGGCATATCGATTCGCTAGATCACAGTCCGGATGTAATTACACAGAGAATTATGACAACGAAAGACAATAATAATTTCGACGTTCTAAAAACGAGTTTTCCACAGTCTGCACTTTGCACCTCATGGAGTAGCCATAGACGATGTCTGTAACACAGATGGTACAGATGGTAAATGCTCACCAATGGTCACTGATATTATCAGTGTAGATGGTAGACCTTTTACCATATCAGAGCCCATTATTTTAGCTATTTTCCTTAGGTCATTTGAAGCGACATTTTCCTTTACAAAAATGGCGTTCCCGGCTTTGTCTAGGAGTTATTAACGAAAAACACGGACCAATCAGAGCACGGTTACAGCGGATTGATTCTGGCTTGGCCAACGGCTATGCCACGCTTACCGGAACCCACTGATATATATACATACTATGGATGCGGTATCCAAAATTTTTCATGTCACAATTTGAAAGTCAGAATTGGATGCCAGCGCTGCTCTTGGTTCGACCAGTGTACTATATCCCCGTACTCTCCTTCACCCCCGTGATCCTCTATACTTTGCCATGCGTTCGCGTCCCTTCAGGTAACGCTGCTTTCAGTCGAGTTATTAGACGCCATCGACACCATTTTATTTTGTAGCGTGCCGCGTTCGCGTGCCTTTTGGTGGTTTGACTAGCGTATATTCATTGTGTGTATACCTATTTACCTTTCTCTTATCTACAACAAAAATGTTACAAATATTTTTTAATTCAATTTTGCGCTTTCTCTGAACATCATTAATCATTCTTAGTTTCTTTTATATTACATTTATTACACAAATTTCAC
>CM052326.1:7176351-7256973 GCA_028455615.1 Lasioglossum zephyrum
TCAGCATTTCGTAATTTTAAACTTAAAATTCCTCTTGTTGTCCGCTTAGAAGGTAACTACTGTTTTATTTCGATTGCACTTAACTTGTTTCATTACAATGTTTTTACATCGTTTTTAAAAACTGATTCTTCTTAAATTAGGTACAAATGTAAACGAGGCAAAGAAACTTCTTGCAGAAAGTGGTTTACCAATTATTACAGCCAATGACTTGGACGAAGCAGCAAAAAAAGCAGTTGATTCTGTAAAACTTTAAATTTTTAAATCTCTTTTTCTTAATATTATTTTTCTCTTACTAAGACTGAGAATATAAAAGTGTAATGAGAAAATACTACAAGCAAAAAGAAGTTACCAAGTTTTTACGTATATTGAAGATATTAGATTTTTTAATTCTTTTTAAAATGCAATTTAATTTTTCCAGATTTATTACTTCGAATAGTTTTTGTTTTCCTTTTCAATAGAAGAAAATTAATTAAGGTAATGCTTTCAATCTGTTATTATCGATTTTGATTAAAATCAATTATACGTTAACGGTAGTTCGTTACGATTTCGGTTGATAAATACTATTCTTGTCGACCAGAAATTGTATTGTTTGACTAAGCTTAACTGATAGAACTAGCGCACACGATCAGACAAGAAGTAAGAGTATAAGAGTTCTTCATGTGCGATTCATACGTAACGAACGGCTTGCATGAAAAGCAATCGACTTGAAATAAATTCAATTGTAATATGACACTGAAGTTCTTTCAGTACCACGTTTAGATTATTATGTTGGATGTTTCTTATTCTGTTTATTAGTGTGTATTTTTTCAGATTTTTCGGACTTAGTGAGCAAGTTTTAAAAAATTGGAAATTACCAAATATTCGAAAAAGCATATTTTATATTGAAGTTTTAGAGATACCAGTTTTATAAAAATTCAGTGATGAGATATTGTTGAAACAATCATTTTTAATTTTATTTAGAATTTTATACGGGGTGAGTCACCTATAACCATTGCACCTCAAATATCTTTGTTGTTTCTAAAGATACGTAAAATATGGTAAGGGCAAAATTGAATGGTACAATGGGGCTGACACAAAGCAAAAAGAAATTTTGTTTTTATGTCATTTTTAGAGATATTAAGGTCACCTTGACTTTTTTAAATATAACCACCCTTTTTAAACACCTACAGTGATAGATAATTATAGTCAGTGACTATAATTATTCCAAGGTCATTCAAGGTCACAATCGTTAGTTGACACACCATGTATATAGTGCATTGTGTTGAAAAAAAATAAAAATCAAATTTTTCGATATTTCTTTGCCGTTGGTAGATATATTACACATGTATTGAACATTTTTAACAAACTTAAAAATGCAATGTAAATACTGATTTGAAAATATATTTAAAATATGTCTACAACAATTATGTGGTTAAGAGAGAAGAAAAAAAGTGTTTAACGAAAAAACAAATCGTTGTGAGATTCGATCCAGGGCCAAAAGATTCGCAGCCAGAGACCTTGTCGTCTGCACTAATCGTAACTGCTGGAAGTATTATTCATACAATATGGAAATATAAGACAAATAAAATATTTTATATTTTATTTTTAAGTTTATACATTATTTTTCTGAATACAAACATGTTCACCATTACATAATACACCTGTAAAATGTAATGAAATTACGAAAAAATTAATTTTTATTCTTTTTAAGTACGATGCACTATATAAAATGTTTTGAAAAAATTAAAAACGATTGATCGGCCAGGAAAGCGAATCGAAGACTGGCTGAAATGCGACTGTCGTTTCCGACCACTGCTGTATAACATTCTTTTTCTACTGTCAGAACATTGGCCTGGCCTATTAGATGTATTCAAAGGTATTGGTATTCGTTGCACAGAAACTGAATTCGTGTTGATTTCTATTTATGTAGAAGGCGTCTTATACGATACGAGATGATCACAAAATAGTTGAAATTTAATTAGTCGACTGCCAAAGCATTATTTAACCGTCATGTCAGCACTTTTGTGTTTTGTCATGAAAGGTTCGATAATGTTTTCTTACCAATTGCGTTTAGTATAATTGTGACATTATTACAAGATAAAGCTTTTTTAAATAGAAAAAACGTGTACTATTTATTTAGAGAGGAAGAGCACATATCTTTGCTATATTCCCTCTGGACAAGGTCTATCAACCGACTCTAAAGCAACACAGCGCTCCTGAATATGAGCTTCTTTGAAGTTTAAAAATTGTCAGATTGTGCAAACGTGACACATCGCCGAGACTCGTCCCCTCGGAAGTCTTGACAAACGTCAGTGGAATTATACGGAATGCCTACACTCACAGGGTTATGGAAAAAAGTACTGCAAATATCAATATGTCATGTCGTGTTCTTTAAAAAACCACAACTCTATACAATCTCCTTTCGGCAATCATTCACTAATGCTTGGATGTAGCCATTTGCCGTATCGAAGCTGATAATCGACAAACAGCTAAATATTTGATTGTTGGACACTCCAGTCCACATTCTAACAATGCTTTCCAGCTTACAAGAGAACATTAGGGTGGACCTTAGTTACTCTTGGTGAAAAAATTTTTTGGGAATTTTAATGGTGCGACCTCGTCAATTTGTGCCATTTAGTGAAAAAATAAACCCTGTAAAAAATCAACTCGATCGGGCAATGAGAAGACGTGCCACAACGACTTTGTTTATGTAAAAAAATTAAATTTCACTAAAAATAGGAAAAACAGTTTTTAGCACATTATTTCATTATTAGATGTCATTTTAGACCAATATCTTTAATTGTAATAAAAAAAAGTTATTTATTAACAATTAAATTAATTTGTTTAAACGAAGATTGCAATATTTTTTTGCAATATATTTTGTTATTAATAAATACATACGTTTATAAATATTGGTGGTATTTATTATAAATGTTGACTTAATGTTTTTTTTATCGACTGTAGGGTAACGCTGTTTATACTCTGATACAATTTGTAAAATGTCCTGTCTCTCGTTTTCATCTTTGGTAATACAATCGGAATACTCTTTCATTAATTTTACTGCTCGTTCAGCTACATCATTAACGATTTGTAAATTCCCTACAATTCTTGTCGCCGCTTTATAATTATTATCCGCTTCCCACAATGCTGGGTCCTTAGACATAAAATCTATATTTATATCAAATCTAGAAAAGAATTTCAATGTTTGTGTAGAAACAAAATTGTCCATTTGTCAGTCTGCCGTCAGAATATCTGCCGTGGAAGTCCAGTACGTTGCCGAAACACCAAGCCCTATTCGTTGTATGCCTTCTCTACAATAGCAGATTTAAGCAACAATGTAAAAACTTTGTTTATGAATATCTTAAAAACTATTGAGTGTTAGCGTCTATAATGGTATATATTCGTAAATGGGAGATCGAGATCTATAAGTATACAGAGTCTCAACTAAATCGGTGTGACAACGTCCTTGCACTCTCCTTTGAGAGTCACTGAGCGTGGAGGTAGGTTCTTGTCCGGCGTGCGGGCGTGGAGGTAGGAGCCCCTCTCTGTTGCAACAAACTAAAAAATGTACAAAGTATTATTTACAATTCCTTTGGACTTTTAGAAATTATGTTCAGTTTGGAAGTCGGAATTTAACTATGGAATAGGAAATAAAAGAAATAATTGATACTATTCTCGCCTGTGGTGGAACTTTTAGCAATGTGGTATTCAAGATCACTGTAAGTTCCACGTTATCACCGTGTCCACCTGTGCCCACTTACCTATGTCGCTGAATAACACAGGAGATGGCAGTCTTTAATAGTATCTTGTCGATGCTTCGGTTAAAAGGAGCTAAAATGAATGCACACTTTTAAGAATCGATTTTATTTAACAATTCCTAGAAACAATATTTCTCTACAGTTATTCTTGCAGATTCGATATGCGTCAGTCTAAGAAAATTTATAGAATGAACTGTGTCATTACGTCACGCTATTTACAAATAACCAGCAACTATAGTTTGAAAAAAAATTTTCAGGTGCAGAAATCCCTGGTGGAAGAGTACATATATATGCGCGTTATTTAAATCTTGACCGCTTGCTAAATTATTATTAGATTGCGGATTTTATGCAATTTATAACAACAATTAGATAGAATTTGAAACAGGGGAGTATGTTAAAAGATTTAGCGGTGTAACGTAATATTAACATTATTAATAAAAACAAAATTATATAAAAGAAACTTTTTCAAATGTACTACAAAGGAGAAAATAATTTTTTTTAGATATTATAGTGGCTATAAACAAAAGCGTGTCTATAAGAATTATTGTACGTCTATAAGAATTATTCTCTCCTTTTTGGTGTATTTTAATATGCTTATATTGGTTTTTACAAAGTTTTTTAAATATTTTTTTTCATTTTCTACATTTTAACCTTTACTACTGAGCGTACTTAGTAATTAATATTGCATTCTCATCCAGTTCTGAGCTATGTTAAAAGTTTCAAGTCTCCAGCTCATCGGGAAGTGGTTTAAAATTCGATTACAAGATTCGATGCAAACAACACGACAGGCTAATATAATTTATTTTGCATGAAGATCCGCTGTCTAATTTCCCACGCTTTTCAGGATTCGACTGAACGGGAGAACGGGAAAGCACAATATATATAATAGGAATAGGAAATATAATAAATCTATTCAGAGTTTATAAATACAAAATAAATAAACAAAATTAATGAACGCCAGGACAACAGATATCTCCAAACTACCGCGTTGATGTTGTCTTTCTTGTTTTGTAAGTAAAGTTTCACGTTATGTTACGCACTATATTCGAACTAGATCACTTGCTGACGGACATACGCCCATAATGGATTGTCCATTGCGCAAGTTGTTTTGCTCTCGGTAGCATAAAACGGTGGCTTGTTGTTGTATCCTGACGACCAAACATTGAATTCCATAGCGCAAGCACATTCCATGAGAAAACCAGGTGCTGAAATTTCAATTATGATATAACATATTATACGTGGCAAGGTCGGAAACCAAAACCGCATATTTCTCTTCATATAAATACTCTTCGTAAATATTTTATCCTAAAAAATACCGTAAATTGCTTCACCTCAGCTTGTATGAGGGAACAGGTTTAATTTTGATATACCCAATGTAAAAAAATGTAGATTTAAGAAATGTCTTGATTTTGGAATTAAAACTGCTCCGAATTAGTTACCATTAATGGGTTAATTGTATCGGATAGAAATTGATTTGATACCTGAATGGTCGTCAAACTCCGTCTGTCATAATAATTTGATGTTGCTCGGGCAACCATGGTTCATTCTGTATTCCACGTAAAGCATCCCGGTGTTGTGCCAATAATACAGAGCCAACACCACCAGCGCGTGCCACCATTGATGAGAGGAGCCGATGTAATCCACCCACCCTTGAACATAAACAAATTACAGTCATCTCTGACCTGTGAAAATTGCGTAAGATGCTCCCGTGATCTTACGGCAGACTTTCTAATGATATAAAGCGAAACCCTAGGTCGTGAAAGTCCTATTAACGCTGAAGAATACCGAGCATTAAAAGCGGCTGCGTTTCTTCTCACGAAACCGTGAAGTACATTACGATGTCGACGTCCTTGGAAGGTCAAAGATTTCGTAGCTTCGATTTCGGAATATTCGAAGGCGATGAGAATCTAAGTTTCGAATTTCGAAACTCCGTAGTAAATTATTAGAAGATTATTATATTATTATTATTAGATTTGTGATTATTATTATTTTTATTATTATTATTAGAAGAAGAAAAAAACGAATTTATATTCGGAGCACTAAATTAATTTAGAACACTGCGCTTCTTGAGGGTGCTCGGGGAAGTGGCACGTTGTTCTTTTTTATTCGGAGAATCCTTTGCATGGGAGAAAAAGAAAAATTCATACGTTTCGAAGACTGAAATTTCGAGCATTTTGAATATTCGAGCTCTTTGAATATTCGAGCGCTTTGTATATTCGAGCACTTGGAAGACTTCGATCGCTTTGAATATCCAAGCCCTTTAAATATTCCAGCACTTCGAAGACTTCGAAACTTCCCTTCATTCCTTCGAATCTTTCGCAGCTTCGAAGTCTTCGAAGTCTTCGGAAAAGTTACAGCCCTAATTTAATCTGTTCAGACACGGCGGAAATCGCGCCGATTTTTGTTTTCAAACAATTGAAAATTGAGACATTAATATTCGAATGGTATCTAGTGATTTGAATGGGTTATCAAAGCGTAACAACAGGTATTGAAAGGAGAATAATTACCTGGGAAAAATCGTTCCGGTATTTTCGTCAAATAAATAACAAACGCGGCACCACTGATCACATACATTCCTAGTACCCTAGGAAGCAACATTCTAACGATCGGGTTGTCCATGCCACCCATTGCGATACTCCAATGCAGCGTTGGCAGGACTCCATAAGCCGCCCAAGCGACAAATACGACTAGCTTCACGTTCCCATTAACATTCAGTTTTGGTATTTGAAGTATCATCGCGAACACGAAGATTGCCAGTACTGTTATCAAGTAGAACCTCTGCAGTTCCTATATATAAAAGAAAGAAAAACAATCTTCAATTATCGCTCCTGCAATTATCCTAGAATGTCCCGAAGTGTTTTGGGAAGAGTTGAACAGTGGAAATCATATTGTGATCAATGGACTGACGATTTCAAGCATTTGTAATAAAATGAAATTAAAATTATTAGACTGCAGATTTTATGAATTTGTAATAAAAAGGAACTAAAGTTGTTGGACTGCAGATTTTATTAATTTGTAATAAAAAGGAATTATAGTTATTGGACTGCAAATTTTATGAATTTGTAATAAAAAGAAATTTAAATTATTAGACTGCAGATATTATGAATTTGTAATAACAAGGAACTAAAGTTGTTGGACTGCACATTTTATGAATTTGTAATAAAAAGAAATTAAAATTATTAGATTGCAGATTCTACGAATTTGTAATAAAAATAAATTAAAGCCATTGG
This sequence comes from Lasioglossum zephyrum, assembly GCA_028455615.1. Classification (NCBI taxonomy): domain Eukaryota; kingdom Metazoa; phylum Arthropoda; class Insecta; order Hymenoptera; family Halictidae; genus Lasioglossum; species Lasioglossum zephyrum. Next base: position 7,183,319 of record CM052326.1, read on the forward strand.
ACTGCAGATTTTATGAATTTGTAATAAAATGAAATTAAAATTATTAGACTGCAGATTCTATGAATTTGTAATAAAAATAAATTAAAGCCATTGGACTGCAGATTTTATGGATTATAATTGGAAGAATTATACCGATAGTGTTTAGATCGCGAACCACAATACAGATGTTTACGCTGTCAGTATCGATTAAGAGATAGGAATATGCGAGTTTTTCACCTTATGACACCAAAATGCGTAATACACTCCAGACATGTATATCGACAGAAGACTTAAAGCAATGCCGAAGAGATCGAACGAAAGGAAACACCAGTAATCCTTCTCGCTCCGACAGGAGAACGTGTGATAGACCGAGGACAGTATCATACAAGCCTAAAACAATGAACGTTTAAATTGTAAATTATAATGAGAGATCTAAAGCACATTATTATGCCTTATTAATGAACAAACAAAGTATTTGAACAACTACCCGATTGAACCAACGACAGTTACGTAAAAAATTATCGTACGACAATAAATTTAGACTCATTTTAAAGCTGAAAACCTCCACGTTTCGCGACGCAGTGTTCATTCACCTCGAAGATACTTTTTCAAAAAGTAACAAGCCAGAAACCAAAAATTCGTTTTTTCCTTGAAAATGCTATAAATTCAAACTTCTGTGAAATCTTTATCATTTTTCTCATGATCGAAACCACGATTTAATTTAATAAATAATTTAATAAAACCACGATTTAAAGATCAAAAATTAAAAATTGATGTACGATTGTTTTTAGCCGTTCTATCGAAATTTCGAATGACAGGTGCGTCGCATGTACGGAACTACATAGTCTAGTAAAATTAAGCCAATGTACGTTTACCTGAAAACAGATTAACAAAAGAGCTACGATTACTTTGTCACCCATCGGAGCATGGATGTTCAATAGACAAAGATCGTATAGCGTCAAACCAAAGAATAACATCCAGCCAAATATGTGGCTCCATATATTTACTGTTTCATTCGTCCACCAAAATATACTGAAATAAACAACGTTTCAATGCTTTCCAACAAAAGATATTTAAACATACTCCTAAACATACTGGTTGTCCGAAAAACGTGTACTTCCTTCAGGTCATTTCAAGTTTTTCCAACACCCTGTATATACATTGCACATGAAATATTCGATAATTATAGAAAACTGGTCCGAGTAATTACTGTTGGGTAGAATTTTGAAAAAGTTCTTTAGTTGAACGTTTCATATGCAACAACCTGATAAAAACACTATCGATGATGCACAGTGGTCCCGAAACGCGATTTTACTGGGCAAAAGTGAATTTTCCAAGTTCAATATTTTGAGAAACTGCTATAAAGTAACAATACTTGAAACCATAAAAATCCAAGGTTTTATCAATTTCTGTTAATTGTATAACCGAGCGTAACGTTATAAAGACAACATTCTAAAATTCAAAGTGAAACTATAATTATTCTAAGAACTCATTATAGAGCATTATATAACAGGTTTGAATAAATATACATTTTTATTTTGCATAAAAATCCGCAGTCTAGTTATCAGTTACCTCAAAAACGTCTGACTAGCAACTTTTAGTAAAGATTCAAGTACATTTTAACTTTTGTCCAGTAAAATCGCGTTCCTGGACCACTGTGGCGATGATCGGAAGAGGATCGACGAGGACAACGCAAACCACGAACCTTTCCAGACATAATTTTGTGGTGAGGTATCCTCGGTATCCGCTCAGTATGTAGGGATTATGTTGAAGATATTCTGGCGCCTCCTCATAGCAAAGAAGACGTCGCATTTTCTCCTCATCCTGCGGCGTTACTTTATTCTTGATGGGCGACTCTTCCAATTTCTTAGAGGCCCTCCGGTACACCTGCACAGGAAACCAAGAATCTTGATTATTTCTAATACTGTGGTACCCAAGGTGGTTCGCAACCTTAGCAAAGAGTTGAAAGCGACGTTAAATAGATATTTAATTGTTATTTCTCCGAAACGGATAGACTTAAAATTTTTTTTTTAATAATGCATTGTCATCCAGTTCTTAGAGTTCTCATCAGGAAGTTAGTTTAAAATCAATTGCAAAATTTGTCACCGAACAGACAGACAAACAAACAAACTAATAAAACGTGGTAAAAAGAAAATCTAAATTATTCTTTGTTCAATATTTTCGAACGTCGCTTTACTTTCGAGAAGATCGACTTCGAATACTCGCCAGGTGCACTCACATTAGCATTTCGAAGCAAGAAGATATAGTAATTCATGAACAGACACGATAGCTCATGCTTATTCAACAGTACGCGTGACCAAACTTTCGTAGAGGTTTTCAGTTGATTTTCTCATGTCGACAATGGTTGTTTCTAAACAATAGGCATATGTGTACGCGTTTAAATATAAAGGGCTGAGAGAGTGATGCAACTGAATCTGGATATTCATTATTACCACGCTAATATTATCTCGCCGTGTTGTTTGTATCGAATCTTGTAATCGAATTTTGAACTACTTTTCATCACGCTTTCTATTTACAGTCACTAATATCGAAAAAAATTTTCTACTTTTTAGTGCATTTCAATGTAAACGTGGTTTTTAAAAGTTTTTTTTATACATTTTTTTATTTATATCGTATCAGAGCCGACATCGGATGCAATTGGAATGTGATGTTTATGCTAAATTATGGTAAGTTGCTTCACTGCATTAACCTCTCGCCTTCTTTCGCAAGTGAACCTAACGGAGTTACGCACGACGGAAATGAAATAGCGAAAATTATAATATGCAAAAATACATTCCCGATTAATTCGAAATAAGTTTTCCTTTGATCTCGATTTCTTTTTAATTATGACAGACCAGAAACGAAGTTACGCACGACACAAATGAAGCATCGGAATTACAAAATGAAGAAATATATTACCGATTTGTTCGAAATCAATTTTTGTTTGATCTGCATTTGTTTTTAATCGAGACAGACAACTGTTGTTTCGCAGTCTACTGATTAGTGTAGCCGCGGGCAGCAGGTTTGCTGATCCGGCCAATTATAATGCTATCACGCGAGATGCTTCAGTGAAGGTGTAACACCTATCTCGAGATGCGAAAGCTGTTAAAGTGGGGCACAACGGGACTTGCCTTTCATCCGAGTATGTCAAGTTTATACGGTGGGCTTTCTTCTTCTTCTACTTCGCATCTCTCGCCCAACGAAATCAATTTTTCACTACCGGTTTGCTAAATTCAGCCTCTGCTACCCACGGGTACAACGTTACAGCGACACTGTTTACTTCTAATCGAGTCCCAATTTATTTTTATCTTTCGTTCCATCCGGAAATGTCTTTAAGACAATGTTTTTGATAATAGAACTATAAATAGTAATTGTTTACAATTCAACTATGTGCACGAGTGACATATAAGTATTGGGATCATTATTTTAGTTGCATGTGTCCAAGCTTGTTAGATTCTTCGGCTTATAGAGATTGCTAACGAGTTACTGCCAGCGGCGATAGGGCCCCGAATTTCAAAGAAATTTATTTAATGTGTAACGTTATGAAATATTTTCAGTACTTTTCTTTTTTCTTAATAAGTTTAAGAGAGTTTTCGTGCAATTTCTATTTCTAACTTGAGTTCGAGGGCCTCAAAATTTTTACCGCTTGTGGCTTACACTTGACTTGAGTCGCCATTGGGTCCCGGGATACCATGGAGCCCCGAATTCGCGTTTAAAAAAGACATTAATTTATTTACGACAAATTAAGTTTCTGAGAGTTTTCTTGTAACTCTATTTCTAACTTGAGTTCGAAGGCCCCAAAATTTTTACCGCTTGTAGCATACACTTAATTTGAACTGTCACTGGGCCCCGAGATACCATGGAGCCCCGAATTCGCAGGATTCATTTAAAAAAAACATTAATTTATTTACGACAAATTAAGTTTCTGAGAGTTTTCTTGTAATTCTATTTATAACTTGAGTTCGTGGGTCCCGCAATTTTTACCGGTTGTGGCCTCCACTTGACTTGAACCGTCACTGGGCCCCGGGATATCATACTGCCCTTAATTTCCGAAAAATTTATGTAATGTGTAACGGTATGAAATATTTTCATTACTTTTCTTTTTTGTTAATAAGTTTAGAAGAGTTTTCTAGTAACTCTTACCGCTTGTTGTCTCTATTCGACTTGAGCCGCCACTGATTACTGCAATGTTTATTTCGCAAAAAGATCCAGTTTAAGAACTGAGAAAATTTCTGAAATTAGAAATCTCCATGTCACTCTAAACGCCCAGTGACAAGAAGCAGAGAAACGGAAACGGTGATCAACCTAGATACTCATAAGTGCAAGCCATCATTTTTCAGAAAGGTGAACAGACTATCGAGACGCATAAATGGAGCACGCCGAGAACAATCACCAACCACGACAACCGTGTATGATCTAACAGCAATTATGCGTAGCCGCAGAGTGAAAGTTCGAGCCGTATGATTTTCGTCTAACAAAAAGGTCGGCCGAGAAAAACTCGACGTTCTACGGTTTCGCTTCCGGTAAAAACGGAAATACCGGTTGTGCGTCCACTGATTGTTACTATAATTTACCTCGCCGGTAAGCAACTTGATTGTCTCCTGCGCGAACTCGGCTGTCGCTTGTATTTCATGGTTATTGTTGCAAGGCTGGTCATCTTCGGACTGCTTTTCTTTCTTTTCGGTCACTTCTTCAACGCCCGCCAGTAATTTCATCATTGGAGAAACTAGTCACTTCACGGTCAGTTCTGCAAACAAAGAAATTAGAATGTAGGTGAGATCTGCGGCACGGTTACCCGACTCGGAGGATTCGGCACGATTTTGCCGAAAGAAAAGTGAAATGCGCTAAATCACGGAAAACATTGTTTCCTCGGACATGAATATTTTAAAGTAGCCCAAAACATACTTTTTCTATATCTATATAAACGAAGTCCTGACTCACTCACCTATCAACGCCCAGGCCCTAGGAAGCTGAAATTTTGCACAAGGGTTTCCTTTATGATCTATACAAGAGATAAGAAAGAATATTTCGGAATTCAACTCCTAAGGGGGTAAAAAGGGGTTGCAACGTTTGTATGAGGAATATTTTGTCCTTGAAACTTGGTCTTAATGCTCTTTGATATAATTAATCAAACACCTATTTCGGCATTTTTAAAAATTCATCCCCTAAGAAGGTGAAAAGGGGCTGCAACGTTTTGTACGAGGAATATATTGTTCGTGGGCAGATTTACATCATACTTGGTCTTAATGCTCATTGTTATAATCTGAATGGGGCGAATGGGGGGTTAAAAGGTTGTATGTGCGAGCGAAGCTGCGGGGAAAAGCTAGTTTTATATATTTATTTAACGTCACTTTCAACTCTGCTAAGGTTATTCATCCCAAAATACAAAATATAATTACAATATAAAAAAAGAGAAAGATAAAAGACTACTCGTCTAATAACAAACAAGGGATATGTGTAGTTGCGTTTGAAAATTTTGTAAAGACTCGATAAAAATAAATCAATACGATTATAGATAGTCCTCGAGTCTGCAATAATGTGTATCATTGGATTAATTAATTCTTAAGTGGATCTTTACTTTCACACTTTCAGCTGACACTCGATTATTCAGATTTTTACTTCTATAGGCTTCGCACTCGACATTCACCATTTTGCAAATCAATTTCATCGATTGAGAACCACTTGAAATTTATTATTCATTTATTTAGATTAAATTATTTACATATTCGATAGATACATATTTGCTGAAGGATAGAATTGATTTGCGAAAGTGTGAATTTCGAGTGGAAAGTCTGTGAAAGGTGGGAATTGCTTAGCGAGAGGGTGTATTTGACTCGCGAGATTCTGAATTTCGAGTGCAAAACCTGTGTAGAAGAGGAAGAATAGAATTGTCATTAATTCATCTCGTCCCACTGGAATATTTTCTATGTTTGGTGGTTGCGGTACTTATGGACGGCAGAGTATTTCAGCACACCCTTTGCGCAGGTTTCAGTCTGCAGATTGACACAATTCCTCATCTTCGATTACCAGACTCTGCGGATTTTTATGCGGTTATGGCACTCGCGAATCTCTGCGATTCGCTACAGTGAGATTTCCAATGGCCATTGTCCACTTTCTTCGAAACACATTGTTCGTTCTTAATAAATTCTATATATCTTAAATATATATGTTTGATTTTGTGTCAGAACAAAAGTTCGTCCGAACGAGAACTCGCCAACGATGAAACAGCTTTTTCACGGACAGTGTAACGACTCGAGCGATTCGGCTCGCATTCTACTTAGAACTGTCTGTTCACTCTCTCCGCGCGATGAACGATCTTTCGCGTTTAATCTGCGAGAAAGTTGAAGCCGCTCTTCGGAACCTGTTAAGTCCGTGTGTTCACCTCCGAAGAAAAGTTTGCCAGCGTCCTCTCTACTCTCGTCGAGTAGCAAGTTGCCGGTCGCGGATTTTTATGCGTCGGGGAAAACGTTGGAATATCGCCGTTCGACGATTTTCGCGCCTGAAACACGCTGCTGAGACAAACCGATCAAATCTGTGTCAAAATCAAAGAACTTTCGATAGAAATGACACAGACCGATGAACTTCTTTTTTTAAATCAAAATAAATATAAAATAAATATAAAAATATAAAATAAAATATAAAAATAATTATTATTATAAATACTAATAATAAATATAAAAATGCACATTTTTAACAATAGTTTGGTTTTCTGCAAAATCCAGAGGTCGTAGGCAAATTTCGAGACCAGATCTGAAATCTACGGGACATTATGTGGAGCATGTGCAAAAAAAATTGTTCCACGCGTGGTGTTGGAAAAACCACAATTTCCTTGAAATTCTGTGAGTTTAAAGAATTTTCTAAAAGGTTAATAAACGTTCGCACCACAATCTTCGTAATCATCCCACATTCTGTAAAGTTAATTCAGCTTTGATTAAAAAAAACTACTTTCACCACTCTATCTCATTTCTATCGAAAGTTCTTTGATTTTGACACAGATTTCCTACTAGCGACAATTCGATTTTACTCGTCTCTCTTAAGCTGTCAATCTACCGACACGCGTTTCTCTTGACTAGTTAACCTACCAGCTCTTCTCCTGATTTTGTCTTTTCACTTCAATTCTTCAGTTTTTAACCCTTCACTGCATGATTTTTTTTAATTGGTATGAAAAAATTGAAAGAAGGTCGGTGTTCGTGTTTTATTTTGAAGAAAAATATTGAAAAATAAGTTAAAACAACATTTTCAAAAAAAATAAACACAAATAAACATAGTAAGAGAACACATTCTTATGTTAGTTAATTGTATCAGATATTTTACAAGAACCGCATTGGATAATACTCTGCTTCTGTAACGTTGCAAATCAACTTTTTCCGTCACTTATATACGTCAGAAAAATTTATGCGTATCATTGAAAAAATTCTAAATCGCTGTTCCCACTATTCGAGACTGCGATAAAAAACACCGACTAAATATTAACATAGAATGGAAATGTATGCGCACCATTTATAAATAGCTAAATTGAATTTCCTTATTGTTCAAAGCTTGCGATAATATTGCAAGTAGTCTTTATGGTTCATGTACCGAAGAAAAGTGGATGTTTCGACGCTGACTAAGAACTTTGTCGCGTGTTTCTGAACGTTCAAGTGCACGAAACTGGAAAAACGGGAAGTTTACGAAAAAAACACGGTTACAGCACACATACACGCGACGAATGCATAAAATTTACAGGCGAAATGCAGTGCTGTAAGTCGCATAAACGTGTCGTCCAACGTATTACTCCGTTACTCGGAGTGAGTCATAATTCACAATTAAAAAATTATTAATTGATAATTAAGAAAGTAATAATTAATCTGTGAATGTATAACAAAATAGCAACTTTCTACTGAAAGCTGTTATTGCTATTTGTAAAACAAAATATTAGAATGTAACCTTCGCTGATAAAGAAGCTTATCGATTCATTTATTAACTTAATGAACGTCGTACTCTAGCCATTTTCGTTTAATTATATCAGCTCTGCGTAATGAGACATTTAGTGTTTTAGTTAGCGTAGATAACAATTATTTTCAACACACCTTGAAACTTTTTCGAGTCGTGTTAGCGGTGGTTTCGTTGGCATGATTGATTAATAAAGGGCCGGCGTGAAGTAACATTGACAATGAATCGTATCCTGTTTTGCAGTGAGTTTACTGTTCGAATTTGTCAAGATCCGTATCGCGTATGCAGGAAATCATGTTTGGTATCGTTGACTGCTTGGAACCGCAATCATTTGCAAGGTAAGAGGAAGTAGGAAATGATTCTTGCATAATCCTTCGAGGGAAAGCGTGCGGAAAACATTTCAATTTACAGATTTTCGGAATTACTTTGTACACGGAAGATATGCCAAACCGACAAGTGTTCGTAATATTTCCCCGACCATTAAAACCCATCCGTCCCTCGTGTCAATTTTTCACAGTCTTCCCAAAATAAGTTATACTGTTCTGTTATTTTTCTGACTTTTATTTTTTTAATGAGAACACACATAACCGAAAAACCTAAGATGTAAACGTTAACGCATCAATTTGACGAGAAAAAACATTGAAATTTTCTCTTTGTTTTGGGTCACTGTGTTAGTTTGGCACAGTTTTTCCGAAATAAGTTACACTGTTCTGTTAGTTTTCGGTAAATTTTCCCGAAATAAGTTACACTGTACTGTTGTTTTTCGGTAAATTTTCCCGAAACTTCGTGTGACTTTCATTTTTTTATGCGAAACACATAACCGAAAAACCTAAAATTTTGAACGCATCAATTTCACGAAAAAAACATTGAAATTTCCTCTTTGTGTTGGGTCACTGTGTCAATTTGACACCGAGGTGCAGGTTCAGTTCGTGAAACGAGGGACGGACGAGGGTTAAAAACCCTCCATTTATTTTATGGAGGATTAAAAACCCAAAATTCACGTCACTCCGTTTTCCTGGAATTCAGGTGGGAAATATTTATTTTTTGCATAAATATCCGCCGTCTGATCATTATACAGTAGTCCTCGTTTATAAGGAAACAGGAAGAGAAAGTACTAAACAGGATTATAAGGCTATTATTTCTTTAACGCACGATGAATAATAATTTTTAGTTACTGGCTCTTATATAAATTAAGAACATTCTCCATTGAAGAGGAGCATCGCACAATTACGGAGTTGACGATTATCGCCGGATAATAATGAATATCCTCGAAAACAATTTCTTCGGTGACAATTAACCGGAGGAGATCAGTTGTTATCAGTGACATTTATACATCTCTTCAAGATCAAACGAATGAGAAATAGCAGTATTCGCGTTTGAAAGGATTCTTCATACATAATTTTTCAATATATTCGATAAATTAATGGCTAAGTAGAGAAGCTGCTCTTCATTCGAAAGGAGAAAGGAGGAGAAAACAAGGTCGCCATATTATTTGATTAACGAACAGGAATGTTTGAATTAACAAGAAAATTTTCATTCAAGAAACAGAAGAAGGAAACTTATTAATCATTCGAAACCGGAACCGATTCCCAAAGGAGACTCAAAACTCGAAGACTCACACTTGTAAAGAAAGCGAAAGAGATTTCGAAAAAAGTTAAAACAATTAATTTCAATTTATCGCAATTTCGATAAAATTCCTTCGGTTATGCTGTATTATTTAATTAACGAACAGAAATGTTTGAATTAACAATAAAATTTTCATTCAAGAAACAGAAGAAGGAAACTCATTAATCATTTCAAACCTGAACCGATTCCCAAAGGAGACTCAAAACTCGAAGACTCACACATGAAAAGAAAGCGAAAGAGATTTCGAAAAAAAGAAACAATTCATTTCGAGGTGGTTATTGTTTCGCAAATGTTTATATCGCAAATTTCGATAAAATTCCTTCGGTTATCGAGAGGTAGATGATCGTACGAGAAGATTAACGAGACATTGACACGAGGAAGCCTGTGACTGGACTTCGAACGTTGCACAGTGGTTTAATTATTAGCGAAGCATGACAGAGCGTTGCAGAAAAATGAAGAACGATGGACAACGTGTTGAACAATGTTTACTTTGCAGCATTACATACCTGTCAGGTGCGACGAGCAGGTGCCAAAGGTTTTCGAAGTGTATCGGGGCGTATTTCCGCGAGAAGGCTTTTTGAAAACGTCGCGGCACGGACAGGAAAGCTGGTCGATCGGCGATCTATCGACTCATTTTCGCGACGGTGTATTTCGCGCGTATTCACCAGCGAGCCACCTTGACGTCCTCGATCGCCGGACGTGCCGAGAACAGTACTGATACTGAATAAGCCGCATCGCGACCAGACTGTCCCAAGCGCCGCTCGATAGATCGAAACACGTCCTCGTACTACAGGCTAGCGATGGGCTCGAGCTGCACCGGTTACGAATCAGTCACTGTGTAACAGCAGTGCTCCCTTCTTTTTGCTGTTTCGAATCACCACATCAAATCCTTGCGTTTCTCTTCCACATATCGACTCGAAGCGTTCGTACACCTTTTAACCCTTATACGTCCCTCAAAAATAACTGTGTAAAAGAGATTCGGATAACAATGCACCCATTTTTATTTTACACGATAAATCAACACAGCATTTTTCATTTATAGCGTGACATTTTAAAGAAATACATCTCACGCAGACGTAGTCCGAAAAGGATGAATAATTTTACAGTACGTGTTAAATATTGAATGGGTGAATTTGCACCCTGAGGAACATATGAGACTTAAAAACGGATAACTTCGTCAAAAATGCACCTGAAAGCTTCAGCTTCTTTTGAGACGTTAGAAGGATTGGGTTCATCAGTGTCATTATATTTAGAACGAAATTCAAATTCAAATTTCGATCATTATATTCGAATCTACATTGAAACGTTCAGTGCAATTTTTAAGAAATTATTCGTTTCGAAAATGTGCACGAATACTTTCTACACGCTCCTTTCTGCAAAATTAAAATTGTCTGAGGTAATTGCAAGATATAGAAAAAGATGTACACATACACACATACACATATATATATATATATATATATATATATATATATATATATGTGCGTGTGTGTATATATACACATACACATTTGCGGCATAAAATCCGCAGTCTAGATATAGTGAACACGAGCGAAACAGACGCAGTCCAACACCGGCCTTCGAGGTTCAATTTCAAGTGCGAGATAATTGTATACATTGCCCTATTGCTGAACACGACGAAAATCACGTGAAATATAAATAAATTCAATATCTTCACGTTATTCTAAAGCAACGGGTTCTAGTTATATTTCTAAGGTTCGGTGGGTTTACTGTTAAAGATGTTAATAATTTCAGACTTCATCCGGTTGTGGAACCCGTACCTTGGAAAAGTAATGCTAAAATTATTCCGCAGATGTTATCGAACGTAAGGTAGGAGTTAATTAATTTTACCAAGACGTTACTGGATTTAGAAAATTATTCTAGCAAGTGTCTAAATTGATGTTCTCCTTTCGACCGCGGTAAACAAAAAATCTGATTTCTCGTACTAAGTGCGGTGCACAAAAAAAAGTATGTCGAATTCCATAGATTCGCTCGGATCCTCTGGGACCCCGAAAAAATTATCCTTACCCTAATTTCCCTAATTTAATATTACAAAAAAAAACGTTTAACGCGAACGATCCTCGTAAAGCGCGTGTCAACAACCGACTCGGTTAATATTGTTTTAACAAGTCGTTTAAGGACTATTCCTGAAAACCGGATACGAGTCCGTAGACTCGCCGAACTTTCTACTGCTTTCATTATAAGATCGCAGATAAGCGTATAGACATTCTCAATGCTCTCGCGTACTCCGTCAAAACAGAAGAATTCCTGATGAAACCATATATGCAACACACGTGAACCAACGTCAATCTTAAATGAACTTTTATTACTTTGTCTGCAGATTAAGAATTTGTTACAATCACACAAGATGCAAGTCATACATTTTGCAACGGAATTTCGTAAGTAGGTCAAACGGTCGTTGACGACCTCCATATACAAGTGTCCCTTCTTTAGCGTAGGACACGGGCCGAATTATAGAAAATATATCTCCTGAGACGTTACGGATTAACCATCCCAGATAGCGCAAAAACGTCCTGAAAACGTCTCATGTTGTGTTACAAAACGGTACGTCTTTAAACCATCTCGAAACGAGTTCTTTAAGGCGTCTATTCAGGACGTAGAACGTCCAAAACGGACGTGAAAAGACGTGTTCAAGACGTCGCGTGTCATCTGGGTTTAAGTACTAACGACCCCCAATTTAACGAATAGTGGCCGTGTTAACAATGCGGAGAGAACTGCTACATTAAATCGAAATCTCGGCTTGAAACATGCGGATAGCGTCTAGTTAGGCTCCTGTCCGAAAACGTTTTCTACAGAAGTTCGTAGCGCGACTTGTTCGCGACCGATGCATGTTCATATCTGTCGCTAGCCACGATATTTCAGCAGATTCAAGCTGAGTGTTAATAAACGTGGTAAAATACAACGGTCAAGAATAACTGGGGCGAAGGGAGGAAGACGATCGCCACTTTCACCGGTCCGTATGTCATTCCCAACTCGGCTTATGGCTCTACGCGGAATACTATAGTCCGTCGTCCTTCGTGAAAGTCTAACAAAGACGTTTACCCAGTCCTAGATGCTAGTCATTCGAAGTTTCTTTAGTTTTGCCTGGAATTGATTCGATATAAAACATTCACGCTCGTAACTATAATCGACCGAATCCGCCTGGCAATGACTCTACTTCGTAGTTAAGGGTACACACGCACGATTTCGTATTATAAAAATCCTACTCGATTAAATACTTGTCGCATGTTTCGAAGAACACCGCGGATTAGAGGACATAACAGTCTAGAAAATGCGTCCAGCGAATTCAGTAAAATGCAAGTACAAAAAGAATGCGCCGATGATATTGTTCGTCGGTGGATTACAAGTGATTGGAGATACACGCGCGAGTCGTTTATCATCATGTGGAATTTATTATGTATATTATATAAAGGGCTAATTGCTAAAATGTACACAAGATACGTTATGAAAAATGTTCATTATTGCGATAATAATAATTAATTACACATGAGTAGTTTGTTCTCTTTTGTCCTTTTCCTAGTAAAAGTTTGAACGATCATCGATTGTTATATTGTTCTTTTTTGTTGTTGTTGCTTTTCTATCGCGCGTCTTCGCGGCAAAATCAAACGTTTGAATATCTGCTCTTTGCCGCGCAAGGTGGTTCTGTTCTGTTTTTTCCTCTTTCTTTTGTTAAAGTTTTAAATTACACAGCGAATACAGGTTCGTACGAGACAAAATCGACATTAACAAGTGTGATACGCCGTCTTACATACTAATCGATTTGTCTTTTCTAGGCTTCGTTATTCGCTCCGCGAGCTTTGCCGTACCTTTTACAAGCACCGATTACAGAGAAAAAATTGATCGGAAAGACAACTTCTGTGTTCCTTCTCCTTCCTTTATCTTTCTCTATTTTTTCTGTTTCCTTCTCTTTTTTTTTTGCTTAATGTCTAATTAAGTGACCGCGTGTCGTTATATCTCAATTAGTTTATTTCATTATCTAGATTTAGAAGCCGAAAAACATCGCTAGAGCACCGGGACGACGGTGCATCATCATGTTTATTTAAATAATTACTTTTAAAACGTACTAACCGACGAACGGATACATTGCTACGTTGACAACGTACTTTCTCTCTCTCGCTCTCTCTCTCTCGCAATCTTTCGCTCTCGCTCTCTCATCTCTCGCGTTAATCATAGAATGTATTTAGGTAGATTTAGGCAGAGTAGTCCTGAAATCTCATTGCGATTATCCTTTACAGCCACAATATATATGAAAAATATATAGCGTTGAGAAAACGTATCTTGATATACTCGGAGAGACTAAAAGTATTATACCTAATGTGAAACACGGTATAGTCCATTTTGCTCGCGGTGGTAGAGGTCTTTGCAAAGATCGTAATTAGTGTAGGTACGTATAAGATTGTTTTTTTTTATATTGTGGTTGACAAGGAAACTTAAGACAAATTCTAAATAATAATCGTAATAATATTAATAATAATAATATTAATAATAATCATAATCGTAGTAATAATAATAATAATAAAAAGTTATCGCTTAAAGAAAGAAATTTACACGCAAAACAATAGTAAACGCATCGATGCAAATAAAATATAGCGACAGACGAATCGTGGATTCGCAAGGTACGACGCATGACTTTGCTGATAATATAAATGACGCATATTTAATGAAGTCAGACGGATTTTATAAATCCGTCCGAATCTTTTTTACAAGCCCCACGGCTTGTTCAAACAATTTGTCTTATTTTTTTTTCTCTTTCTAACGCGTTTTACGTGAGAATTCAAACAAAATCGTAATTCGCTCTCATCATTTATCGATAAACAGTGACGTCGACGACTACATTTTATTATAATAAGCCCGAGAGGCTCGCAAAATTCTCGGGTGATAAAATATCATGATCATCAATTAGTACAGTACAAGCCTAGAATGCTTTGTATCGCGAACGAAATCGCTGTAATGATTTTCCGCTAGTCGCACAATTGTCGAATTTTGATTTCCAACTTTCTTTCTTTCTCTTTCTCGTAGTCCGATTTATCGATGAACGATATATGCATAATTAAACTACTACACACACACAGGAACCAAACCACAAAATTTCGAGTTACTCGTAGAATTTGTTAGATAGGTAAGGAATTTTAATAATTGAACAAAACATACAGGTATAGTTTCAGTAGTATTTATATATAGCCCAGTCTTACAAAAAAGTGACTGCATCGTTCCAAGGGACGGGCAAACATTGCTCACTTGCGTTAAAACTAACAATTGGTGTGCTGTCAGTTCAAAGGTATCTTTCTTTTTTTTCGTTTTTTCCACTGAGAAAGTAGGTACATAATATTACGGTATTTCATTAAGCATATATGATTAGAAATTAAACTATTCAATTCAAATACAAATCCTACTTTCACTCTCCTATATTTTTTACTTCCATTTTGTTGTTCTTTTTTCCTTTTTTATTTATGAAAATCAAAGCGGACATATTTCTTTTTTCTGTTTTTTCCTGATTTTTATATATATATATATAATGTTAATGTGACCACCTTTTTTTTTTAAATTGCCTCAATTGCCATTTGGTGGCAACGTCTCAATATTCGCAGGCCTCTCAGGACGAAGGAAATTTCAGATCGACCACGTTTGTCTGAGCACTCTTCGACCCCAAGTACTGGCTTAAGTTTAAAAGTAGACGAGCCATAACTAATTTCAATCGGTGCTGATGCATAAGTGGCAATAGGCTGGGGCTGCTTGTTGGTGGTTTTTAGATGTTGAAGTCAACGGAGGTTGGCGCATCACATGGCATACTTGCGCGTCCATTCACGTGCCAATTCATTGTACTTCTCCCTGTCGGTTTTGTATAACCTTGCTATCTCTGGTACCAGAGGGTCATCTGGATTTGGATCGCAGAGCAAAGAGCATATTGATAGTAAGACTGAAAGCAAGAAACGAATTCCCTTGTATAAAACAGTCACCTCATAGATATATGTATTATTCTGCTATTAAAATTCTTTTAAAATTAAAATTATTTCTCTCTCTCTCTTTTCTATTTTAACTTCAATGATATTATATTCGTAAATTTATATACCCTTTGATATGGTGAGTGCTGGGGACCATTGCGATCTTAAAATATCCAAACAAATACTTCCATTACTGTTAATATTTGGATGATAAATTCTAGTTGTAAAAGCAACCTGTATAAACATGCATCATCGAATTAATATGCTATGTATACACTGTCGTAGTGGTATGTGTTTTTTTCTGTAACAGTATTTTACATACCTTAGGTGGTTTGAATGGGTAATCTGTGGGGAAGTGAATTGTAAGGAAAAATACTCCTCCCTGATATGGACTGTCAGGCTGAAAATAATATATGCTTCTGAATTCTTCGTTCAATTTGATTTCTATCTTATCAAGAGTAATGTATTTTCTTCGCTAATTTTCACAGAAAGGTCATACTTCGCATTGGACCGAACTATTAAAACAATGCTGTGTACATTGTATTTCACAAGCGATTCAGTTTCGCTGATAAACTGCTTGATCATTATATATTTCGGACACGAGTGTTCATAACGAAATATGCGAAATATAACGAGCATCGTACACACTAACAGAGGTAAACTTATTCGTGAAATCTCGGTAATTATTGCATTAAATACTACATGCATTATCACACATTTCCAAAATAATACTATCATAGTTAGTACAACATACAGTTCATCATTTGGAAATTACCTTCGACGATCAGAGCAAAAGGTGAAAATACTTGGAAAGTAATACTCACAAATTATATTTATACTTATATTACTATGGAACGTTTAAGGAGCTTATGTTTCCCAATTCATAAATACCAAGTTAATTAATTCATGTGAACCGAAAGATTAAAAATTCATGTATACTCACTGGTCCCATAATAGTTGCCTGCCAGTGGAATACTGAAAGCAATTATATAATTAAGTAAGTAATAAGCAATATTTCGTTGTGCGATTTTATAAGCATAAAACATAACAGTGAGTTACAACTAAATATATATATGAAAAACAATAATTTCTGATTACGGAGAAGAAGATTATAAAAGAAAATCATTATAGAGGATTTATAACGTGACTATATTTAGTTCAATGAAACACAGATTTATAAATAAACCGTGATAGGATTGAACATCAATATGAAACCATAATTTTACAGTCTTTCATCACCGCAAATCAGCACAAAAGACACAATAAGGAAACTTACAATCATCGCCTACAGGACCAGCGGAACATTGGGCAGGTGGATCCCTCCCAAGATCCTGTAGCTCCTAAACAATAAAACAAATTCAATTAATAATCTGAATAAAAGGTTGCACACTCTGAATTTAACATTTCTTAAGACTTCTCTCGTCTCAATTAAGAGCTCACTGGAATAGCTAAACACCTATTTCAAGTATTGCATCATAGATTAGTATGATTTCCACGGATGTACAGATATAGCCAATGTACAAAGAATTTTTATAACAGAGCTAGTAAATAAAGCTATACATAAAGAACATATAAGTATCAAATATTATCATGTAACAGTAGAGGTGTCGAACGTAGTTCTACCATGCTCTCTGTAGTATGCAACATGAAAACATAGCTTAAACTGATTCATCCATCCGTAAGACGTATAAGGTAATTACTCAGGGTAAAATAAGAGACTATAATCTCCTCAGAAACGTATGGCAAAGAGATCTCATCGATCTTATACTGTAAAGAGCAAAATGACCACTGTAAAAATAAATTTTTCAGTCAGTACAAATCATTCTATTACCCAAAACGACCACCGTAAAAATGAATTTTTCAGACTGTACAAATAATTGGATTACCCATATACAGGTGACATCGTGGTGGAAGTGTTAACTCCGATAACAACAGTAAGAAGTGGTTCTTTGCCCCGTTATAACAGAGTAGGAATGCAGCAGGATTTATCGTACAATGTGCTGGTGTGAATGGCAATACCCAAGCTATCGATCCTGAATGACTGGTTCTTTCTTGTGAACGTGTTTTGGAGTCACATGGCGATAATCACGTTACACATTGGAGCAGATACCAGTGATCATTTAGAAAATGGGGGGAAGTCCCGGCTCTTTCCATAAATGGACTATGAATGCACTAATGAAATTTTCGTGATTTCTTAGTTATCTATAGCTCGACGTGTGTATACATATATGTACATATATGTACATATATGTATATATATACATATGTATATATAGTATATATGTGTACATATAAAGGAGTATGTAACGCACGGTTTTACGTTACTTCCGGTAATTTATCGGTTAGCCACTTAAAATTTTTTTTAGAATTTCACTGTCACCTTAGATGCATATCCACTGGCACAAAGTGGCACTGTGCTGCGTGCGCAATGCACCGTCTCGGGATTATCGCGTACGCGAGCTTGAAATGAAAAGCACACACGGTCGAATTGGGGATGGAAAAAAAAGGTGGTGAAAAGCCAACATGATTTTCAATGCTGGCTCACATTGCTACTCGCACTGCAAAATCGTTAAGGGCGTTCAACCGCATTCGGCACACATCACATCGACACCTGACTGTCCCTGTACAAAACGAGCACCGCCAACCATCCACGTACCTTGTTAATTCGTTTTAAAGCCATTTGATGAACTGTGTGTTGATATTAACTGGCTGAAAACCAGACAGCGATAGCCGCTAGCCGAAGATCTTTGATTAGGGATTGCAAGATGGCTGCCTTCTAAACGTAGTCCTACTGCGCTCGTCAAGCCAACCACCATAAAGGATTTCTCTCGGTGTTCCTCGGAACAGTCAAACCAGCTACTTTCACCGATCCCGGACAATGTTATTTTACACGGTGAATTTTACAATGCGAACACCACGAAAGAACGAAACGGACTCGCGCATTTCATTCGATCTTATACCGTGAAATCAAGACAGAGTCACTACGGATTTCCTTTTATTGGCAACTAGTGAATTTTTCACGTTACACCGCGGCTCGTCGACAGATGTCGCGATCGAAACTATGAAAGAGCGATTCGTCAATTGCGTGATTGAAACAGATTATACATTGTATTCGATTGTACGATGTGCGAAATCTATGTTCGTCCGTTCAACGACGACCGAATCAATCTCGTTCCAGAGATCATCGGATTTGATCGAATTGTTGTTTCATTCATTCGATCGAGATGTCGATGAACGAATCTTGTATTATTCGGCATTCTTGTACAAATTACAATGAATTTTATGTCACCAAATCATATATTTATATATGTACTCGGTGTGTATAGTCGGCAAATAATTTTGCAAGTATATACAGTATTATTCACTGTAATCAAATTATTTCTTGTATTAGCGAGTTTGTTGACTCAAGGTCGCCTGAAGGTCGTAGTACATATTACAATAGTTGCTCGATTCGCCGGTTACAATTCGAAAATATACAGTTTCGATTAACAATGAATAAAAATGACTTTAAGGAATGATTCAAAGAAAGACCGACTAATTTTTATTGAAAAGATTGTGTATCTTTCCTGGAAAATGCCGATTAAAGGATACACCTTGTAGATAATACAAACAAAACAAACAATGCGCCTAACCGATTGCAGCAGAAGGTTGGTTAACGTCAGCAAAATTACCAAGTACCACAGGAACGTGTATTCACCCTATAAAACCCATAATACAATAGCTGACCGCCATGACCGAGGAGAAAAGAAAGGTGAAAGGATGTTACTGCATTCGGCAGAAATTTCAGAAACAGCAACAAAAGAGGAAAGAACAGTGTCAACGGAAGAGGCAGACGTTGGTGTACAATCCGGAAGAGGTGATGTATCATGAGCCATACATGAAGGAGTTGCGAAAGGAATTTTCGGACGTGTCTCTGTTGTGCGATTCGAAAATTGAAGTACCGTGGCGAGATATCGCGTTACCGGCAGCCGGCATGAAAATTCGTCAAGATGTTTCGGTAACTCCTTTAAATGGCAACGGAGAAATTGGCGAGGACGACGTTGCGGTGGAGCCGACGAAAGAGGAGTCTATGGGCACGATGGCTCTCCCGTGGAAGGATTTAGTAATTATGGAGACTGTACAGTCGGCTTTGGCCGATCCCGAAAATTGCGACTCCACGTTGGAAATCCCGTGGAACGATCTCGTGCTCGAGAAACCAATGGATATACAACCGTCATCGGAGGAAGCTTGCGACGACGATGACGTCGAGATTCCGTGGAACGATATTTTGATACCGAAAAACATAGTGATCGAGTCGCAGAAAAAGAAGAAGCACCCATCCTCCAAGTATCCGCCGCGCGGGTTGGCAAGCATGGGGTGCACCAAATGTAAAAGATGTTGTCAGAAAACTGATAGCGGAACGATGAGATCGTCCGGTTCTAGGAAATAAATTCGTATCTCCGTAGAGATATCATTTCACGAACAGTTACGAAATGCGAGACATTCCAAGGTTCTTATCTAAATCGTTTCTAACGATGAGGAATAATTCAAGTTGTATATATACCCAGATAACCAGGGCTGCAACGAGCAGCTATATCGCGTTTTGAAGATCTGCTGCCGCGAAGCTGCACGGAAAACGGTCCAGAATTCTGCTTCGTCGTAAGAGGGCAACACGGTCGCACTAACATTTCGAATGCCATACAGGGCCCTGTATTATGGGGTCTCGCTAATGTGGATCTTCCACATTGATGTCGGCAAAGTAAATTTCTATTGCAAAAATGTGTAGCGGCAGCAGCAGCCTTTCTTTCTACCGGCAAAATTAATATTTATTTAAATTATCGAACTATCTAAATTAAGTAATCAAGTAGAACGTATAAGTAGCAAAGACATCATTCGGATTCTTTTCATGTATGTTTACAGTCAATATTTTATAGTACAGAAAAGTTTGTATGCTCCGCAACAAGTTTTAACACATTTCAACGCGCTCAATCGATGATATACAATCGACGGATGAATTCCTTTTCCTACATTATATTCGAAAAAGCTACAAAGTTTTCTCTGTATAATTTTTCCGTAATTATATTATATTATGTTGTATTATAATAATAGTTCAGATTTCAAGTATACGAATGTATACACGCAAGTATAGGTATCGTAGATTTGTGGGCGCATCTCAAATTAAACGAACTAGCTGTAAACACGACAGAATACCTTGTGTACTAAGTACCTAAGGCAGTATCGCTTTTTTTCCCTAGAACGTAAACGTCGTGTGGCTGAGTCATAGCACAACGTTGTGTACGATGTAAAAATTTCACTCAGCGCATAGAACCTCTATCCTTATATATCTCCGCTGTATACACAGACAGATGCGCGTAGACAGTAAGAAAAGTTTTGTTCAGTTTGGCAATTTGAATAAATTTTTTGGCCGTGTATCCTTTCTTTTATAAAATAGATTCCCGACCGGTGGTTCTCTCCTCTGCTGGGGCCATTTTATTTAACAACGTAAAGCGTTTCCTTTGTATCGAGTTTCGTTCAATTGTTATTGTTCGTAGAATTTTGAGGCGGCTGAGTCAAAGGCCGTCTACTATCTTCGTCCGATCCGTAGGCAACTTCCTCGTCCGATCCATAGATCACATCCTCGTCAGAATCGTTAATCATAGAAAACGCTGGGTTATCTTTCGTAATGGTGGAATCTATAATCGACGGAGACAATACTTTATCCGATGCAACAAATGTAGGTACATATTTATATGTATGGTAGGTTTTAAGTAGAAACTGTGAAGTTTGAGACGACTCACGTTGGCCGTACACTTCTTGGTAGGCGGGCGCATACACGTACGCCATTGTGTACAGATAGAAATTCAAGAGACCGTACAAAGCCATAAATTGGGCAGAAGAACGGTAATAAGTGGTAAGTCGTGAGGCAAAACTGTCTTCGAAAATGCCAGCTCCAAACTGTTGCGCCGTCACGCATCCGCAAAGCGAAAATACGACTCCGGCGAGCAACGTTAGAAAACGCAAACGTAGATCTGCGAAACGGCAATTGTAAGCAACAGTAATGTTAATGTTTCGAGATTGTAAGTACTATCTGCGAGTAATTAAAAGTGAATACTTTAGACTATCAATTGGGATCGTACCAAAGTAAGGCATGGAGCGTAATTCGCTGTACGCTCTCAATATTAGGAGCAGCAGGTATGCAATGTAAAAGCCTCCTATCGTGAAGAAGAACACTTTGAAACCCTGAAACAAAGAGTTTCACATATTTTTAATAATATCATCTGCTGGCTGTACCGTGTATCACACACGGTGTCGTAAACACATACATAGACTTGGAAACGACAACTTACGAAATAATTCGACGTATCGAGAACGTAATTATACGTTGGATCTTCCAATTCGGTGCAGCGCAGCCACGTTGCCAGTATCAAAGCCGAACACCACAGTAGACCAACCACCAAAACTTTGGGTAAATAAAACGTGATAAGACGTCTCTCGTTCTGTTCAAATGTACAATTTATATACAAGTTTTATATGCAACACACACGCGAATGCACACGTACACGCGCAAATGCGCAGGTACTGTTATATGTAAATATCGCTAATAGCATTACTACTATATTTGATTTTAGTTTGTGGATACTTAACAACGCAACAAGTCTCGCACCTGTCTCAAACCGTGGTAAACGCATAACCAGAACATAAGAACGGCGCATAGAAAGGTCGTTTGCAGAATTGCATCCAACATACCAGGCACCCAGGAATTCACCAAAAACGTCATAGGGAACAACGGATCTGTAAAAAAGGAGAGAGATATAGATACTGTTCAATTTTGAATCGGCAACGATAGATACATCACGAAACCTTACTATTGTATAAGATTAGCAGCGGAAGAAGTATGGAAATCCATTTCTGTTCTATCGACCAGTCGTGCAACGGATACTTCCGGAGAGAATGCCCGAACCAACACTAAAAATCAACGAAACTTTTATTATGTATATACAGGTTCTATGGTGTTATGCAAACAGTCAGGTAAGTAGTACAGTATAATGCGATCGAAGCATTAGAACGAATTTAAAGAGGAATACTTGTACATCCTTTACCATGATTCCGAACGCGGTTAGCAAGAACATTAGACGAAACCATATTTCAAACTCTGTAAAGTCTGGGTTGTAGTTCTTGAACTGCGAACAGAGAGAAACGTTATTCGATACACGATATGCGATCGTTATTATATCGCTTTAGAATCTATCACGATGCAATTTGTTCATTTCGTGTAGTGCTTACTGACGTAGAATCTGAGCT
The DNA here is from genome assembly GCA_028455615.1 of Lasioglossum zephyrum. Classification (NCBI taxonomy): domain Eukaryota; kingdom Metazoa; phylum Arthropoda; class Insecta; order Hymenoptera; family Halictidae; genus Lasioglossum; species Lasioglossum zephyrum. The sequence continues at coordinate 7,206,100 of CM052326.1, forward strand.
CGCGTATGTTATAACGCCGGTGGAAATTCTGAAGCCCGTAGAAACGAACGGTAATTATGTAATAAGTGTAGTCGAGGTATCCAAGATGGGCAACCACCAGCTCATCGCACGTTTGCCTTTCGCATTTCAAACGTCTGGTTCTGCAATTTTTCATAATAGACGAACGTATTAGCGACGTCTTCGTTATCGAACAAATGACCAAGATGTCCGGGTTCTCGCACACCCCTAGTATTTACCTATTCTGCCCAGTTTCCGAAGACAGCACAGGCACACGTTTATGATTCTCCGTTACCCCTTCTATCGAAATACTGATTTGAAAACTTTTGTCATATCGTTCATCTGGAAAATTTAAAAATTACAAATTATACAATTTATGTTTCACAGTGTCCACTTGGGATTAGAAATTCGTTTACGAATCCATCGGATCTACAATACCGTCATTGTTTGATGTCAGTAACTTTGCAATCACCCACAACTGCTGACTATACGTAGACAGTGGAGGTGTTTTTATGGTGAAAGGACCAGTGGCTACTTCGCTACCATTCGGGTGAATCTTCTGTTCACTGGTCGATGTGATGGGAGGTCCTGTAAGATGATAAAAGGTTGAGAGCGTTCTGAGAACCAATCTAATGTAGCATACATAGGATCATGTACCTGCAAGTCCGATGAACACCTCTAATATAAAACAGGCAAAGAAGGCGATAAACACCATGACAAACTCCCTCTTGTGCATCGAATATAATCGCATTTGTACTGATCTGTAAAACCATACATACGTGTATTAGTACATGAATCTGTGATGCACTTACGTAGTTACAGGATTCTCTATGAACAATACCTTTCGCATCGGTCATGATGATACGCTGGCGCGATATATTTGTTAAACTCACTGAAAAGATCACTAAACTGGGAAAGAACATTTCGAACTCTGAGATTCCAGCCTGCGGACGGAAGATGATACGAGTATCCTAACCCAGGTCTATCCATTTTTACATTAACTCTAATATTTTTAGTAATATATATACGTATATGTTCCTAATTAAACAATATGCTCTCAGTCAAGCATCAACATTCTTGGTAATTATTGTTCGCGTCGTTGGTTCCAGCGATTCGATAGATCAATGGATACGTGTGCATTTGTTTGCCCATTGAAAATATATCGTGATAACATTACTTTACCATTCGGCAACGTGTTTCGATCGACTCTCACGTTCGGTCACTTTGACGTTTTCAGATTGTCTGAATTTCAGAAATCCTCGGCAAAATACGTTATCGTTGTCGAGCACACATTCGTAGACAAATGAAAAACATCAACTTCGCGTTACGACGTAGTGTGTAGTACAAAACGACAGACCGTCGGACATAGTGACGTGACGCGTGAATACTATTGATTTTTCTGGCCGCCATACGATGTTAGGAACATCTATAGCTTGCTACCCTTGAAACGTTTATCCCCTAATCATTCAATCAAAAATCATAATGTATCATTTCTACTATTTAGTAGATAAGAAGTAGATAATAACCCAATAAAAACGCATCAGTTATCGAGACTAGAACGTGCTGAACGCCGAACGAATCTGAAAAGTACGCGGTTCTCTGTTTATATCCCTGTACACTAAAAATGAAATGTATAATTACAACGGATTTTTATGCATTTATGGCTCATGAAAATTTACAAAAAATGCTAGAATATAAAATTTGACCGAATTTAGTAAGATTTTTGTTCATTTTTGTATCAATAAAGGCTATTCCCCATTAAAAATAGATTTTATTTGATGCCACTCTCTTAAAATTTGTCTACAAAAATTAAAAATAGTATGAACATCCGCAGTCTATTTTTAATGATACTTAATACGCGTATCCTTTTAGTAAACGTCCAAAATTGTAGCCTTAGACGTTATTCCCGACATGATTCGAATACGTGAAATGGACTAGACTATGGACTGTAATTATTATGTGTATAATAAAATACAAGTACACAATTTTATATCGAAAAATACAATGGAATTTCTTTTTTTAATTGCTTAGTCCCAATACTTTATTTTTCCATCCCAGCCAGCCGTCGCGAGTCTCGACGGCTCGTGCGGATGCCACAATACGTCGATACATACACCGTCATGCGCTTTCCATTTTTTGTACAACTTGGTCGTTTTCCAGTCCCAAATATAACATTTGCCGTCCGCGTCGCCCGATACCAGGTAACTGTGAAACATAAAACAAATTAGATTCGTGTATTGTACGCGCGATATGTACGTATGCTCCGTACGTAAACTACGTATACTTGGTGACCTATGAACGGGAGTGTATAGGTATAACTTTAGAATGATTGAAATAATTAAAAGTTAGTTTTCTTTACCTCATATCGGGAGAAAAGTCTAAACCGCATGCGTAGCCAGCAACCATGTGACCCGTGAATGTCTTCTTGCGATTCATCTTAAATCTATTCAATGCGGAAAATATAACTATCTTGTTGTCCATACTTTGACACGCGAGCCACTTTTGATTAGGCGATGGTGTCACCGCCGGCATAGAGTGCATCGAAGGATCTGCTATATATTTCATGTCAACTGGTATATCCCTGTGTTAAAAGATTCAAGCATTTAGAGAAGGACAATCTTTTAAAGATTCGACGAACAACGTCGTATCCAGTAAGTCGCATCTTACCATTCCCAAACTCTCAAGCTCTTGTCATCCGAAGTAGTTACGAAACGCCGATTTTCATCTACGAACGTAATCGTGTTTACCGCACCCAAATGTCTATCATATTCTTGTGTTATTTCGCCGGATCGAACATCCCACTGTAATGTAACGTAATGTACCCCAGGTAAAAACCTAATACAATATGATTTCCATTCGTATTACTTACACAAATAATCTTCTTGTCGCTGGTGCCCGCAACAAATAAATGTTGTTTGTCCGGATCTGGATTGAATTTCACGCAGTATGGAATCTTCCTATTTGTGAATCGACTAACGCAAGCCCCAGTTTCGGTGTCCCAAAGTTTCACGTAACGATCGTATCCCGCTGACAAAAATCTCTTTCCGTCATTGTCGAAGCTTATGTCTCTAACGGCTTGGCGATGACCGTAATACGTTCGGATGCATCTTCTTTCCTTGTACACTTCCCACAGCTATCAAAGTAATGCGCACGTGAAATTAATGTTAATAAATAAGTACTAACATGAATCGAAAACCAACTATTGGGACAACTTAATATTTAATAGAGGTGTGCGAGACCGGAACGGGATCTTGAAACTATTGGGTTTCCCGAAAAGCGTATACCGTGCAGTATCAGAAATCCCGAACGTTTTCGGGATCCCGTCCCAAGCATCGGGATTCGGGAATTCCCAGGATCGCGCACACCTTTATTATTTAGCAATATTAAAGAAACACATTCCGAAAGAAACTTTTGGGACAACCTAATATTATGCATACCTTAACTCTGCAATCCATACCACAAGAGAGTAACAAGTGTGCAGTGCGAGGGAACCATCTGATCTGAGAGATACCCTTCGTATGGCCTTCCCAACTGTGAATTTGTGCTTTAGGTAAGAAACATCTATCGGGCGGCGACTCAGATCTTAAATTGACTCCAACATCTTGAGGAGCATGTAAAAATGATCTGCCTTGGTAGTCCACACTGTCCTTGACTGCAGAAGAATGTTATAATGAAATAACTGTTGTTTCAAGTTCAATAAAAAAAGTGAAGCAATTGTTCGACTATACATACTATGCAACACTGTCTTTTCTTCCAAGGGTTTCTCCTCCATAGGTTTTCCTCTTCTATTTCTTTTAGCTAATATCTCCTCCAGCTCGGCAGCTTCTTCCTCCGTTGGTTTTATAACACGTTTCTCGTCTACGTATCCACCCCATGGACCCAAGAATCCCTCTACATCCGCAGGATTGTCATTCCTGTGACGTTTCCTTTTGTCCGCTGGTCTTAAAGTTGTACTTTCGAATACAGTCTTCCCACCTAATTCTTCCGCTGCTTCTTTTGCTCCTATAATTGTTCTGCCTTCTTCGGCGCTTCCATCTACTGTCGGGTCCAATGCATAGCCTACGAGAAATATTCATTTTATTCAGATGCGAATTCAGATTCTTAGAAAAAACCAAGAACACAAAGACAATCCGAGTAGTTAGGCTTCTCGTCCCGTTCCCTTCCCACTAGTATTCTCTCGTGCTCTGCGCTAAACATGTATATGCACATGTATACATACCATAACTGGCAAAAGTTCTTCTTTGATTTTCAAACTGAAATTCGCTTATATGAGCTTTTTCTACGTATCCAGACAGCATATTTTTTATAGCGCGTTGCTGCTGCGTTTTGAAAGGATTTTCGGGTCCCACATCTGGCGCAAACAGCTCCTCGTATTTGGGATTGTGCGTCACTTCGTCCACCGTCGAATTTACGTGCCTCACGCATAGTTCAGTTCCCTGTAATAGATTCGGTTGAATCGAATAAGTTAATGATCACAACAACACTGTGGTGGAAATGCTTCGGAGTTATTCGATAATAATCGAGTATGCATTACAGAAAATTTGGATAAATAATTATTACCGTTGGTACCACTTCTGGCGCAGCGCAGACTTGTATTTTCATCGACGATGCTAATTTCTCCATAGGTATCATCGTGGAATCGTCGTGTTTGGTATCAAAGTTGACAGATCCAGAGGAAAAATGGCCGTTCACGTACAACGTGCGCAACCGACTCTCACCGACTGTGACCGACGACGTCCGACGTACCTAGATCTGTGTGTATGTAGCAGGTAGTTGAGGCGGAAGGGAGAAGTAACGGTACACACATACAGAGAGTATATGGTACATTGCATGTACATATATATTTGTTTGTCTGTATTGTAATGGAGATGTCGCCACTATCAAGACGCTGCAGCGGTTAGGTACTCGGATCTAAATGGATCTAAAGGACAAGGACTGTGTGAATGTGAATAATTCTTAGGGGATGAAGCAATAGACGGAAGGGAGTATCAACTTGGGCTGTTACTTTCCTTAGAAGGTCAAAGTTTTTGAAGTTTCGATTTCAGAAACTTCGAAGGTGATGAGAATCGAATTTTCGAAGCTTCGATATATTCAAAGTTTCGATATATTCAAAGTTTCGATATACAAGACTTCGATATATTTAAGGTTTCGATTTTTGAAACTTCGAAGATGTTGAGTACACTGCGGATCTTTATATGCAAACTAAAAATGATCTGCAACGATTGCAAGAAATAGAAGCTACAAATGAACAATGTTATTTCTTCCTTTAATGATTTTAGTAAAGGAGAAATCATGTATAGACTGTACTATTTGTCTTACGATTGTTATTCACTGAATATATTTTATAATAAAATATTTCTGACTCGGAAAACTGTTTAATCATGCTGAAAAATTTTAATTAGTTTATAATAACAAAAAATTAAGCTTGTTTAAACATTAAAAAAAAAGAGATAAGATTTTCTATTATGATTTCGGCTTAGGGTGCCAAACATTGTACAGTTTACCCTAATATAAGCTTGTTTCAGGATTTCATGAATGCGGAAGGTCTATTCGAACGGTTTCATCACCTATGCTCGTAACAACTTTATTTGTTCTTAAACAAGAGAATATCGTGCTATTTTAGCATGTTCGGGTTCGTTGTTGCTTCACTGGGAGCAGTGGAGTTAAATGCAAAGGCGGAACAAATGTTTTCGCCGGTATTTACATTGTATCGTATGGTCAAAAAATATTGTTCACGCCTATACATAACAAACGCGCGATTCTCATTTAGACTATAATGAAAAGAATAAAAAAAAAACGTTCGCGTAAATCATGTGTTTTACAAAACGATGGTTTACAATAAGTACGATAGAGTAGAGTAATGTATACATATATGTACATATATTAATATAAGGCATAAAGATTCACCGACCGGTTGCAGCACCGATGATCGTCCATGAGTAATGCTCGGCGATAAGCATACTGGACCCGACGGAAAATAGAATTTAGATAAGTATTAGATTGGCAAAAAAGTAATTTCGGTATTTTAAGGTGAAATAGACTCTAATGTTTTTACTCAAGCAATGAACATTAACGAATAAGATATTTTCCCTTATGTTCAATGATCTTTTGTCAAAAAGAATAAATAAGATAATATACTTAATCGATTAAAGTTCATCGCTTGGATAAATAATTCGGTTTCATTTCAACTTAAAATACCGAAATTACTTTCTCGCCAACTCAATAGATACTAGAGACCACCATTTCACGTGTACTTTTCATTACAGGCACAGATAAAAGATCAAGAAATCGCGACGTTTACTTTTTCATTACAATTGCGACCAATAATAATTAAAAAAAAATTATTTACATATTAGCTAGTAAACTAATCCTTCCAACGTGTCAAAGAAACTAAAACTGTTGGGTCCAATTTTGAAAAGTTATACGCTTTCAACATTAAACCTACCACCACCATTCTAGAAGAATTAATTATAATTAAAGTTTAAATAAAATCAATCAGTGATTTTTATAAGGGAACATGTACCTTTTGTATACATGTACTGTTACTTTTAAGGCTCGGTAGGTTTAGTGTTAAAAGGTGTACAATTACTTTGTACATCCACTGTATATGTATATTGTATAAGTACACGTGCATACACGTATCCTCAATACACGTTCAAAACTTTGACCTCTAGTAGATACCTAAACCCCTATCACGCGGGTGGACGTTAAATAAGCAAGTCGGCGGCGATTATGGTGTAAGTACGAGCGAGATCTGTTGGTAGAAACGCGCGCAAATGATTATCCGGATAAGAGTTACCTGTCGCATTTGGTATCTGTTGGACAGGTAACGTATAGGGGTAACGCGGCGCCGCCATCGCAATACCCGTAGAACTGTTGGGATTGAGGTTGCGCCATCGACTGTGGCTGTTGCTGTTGCTGTGCACCCGGTGTCAGGAGAGTATGCATCAGATGCATCGGTTGCATGAACGGCATCATTTGAATGGGAGGAGTTGAGATAGAGGGATGTAGCGGCGGTACACCGTTACCGCGATCCAGCGTGGATCCGTTGTAAGATCCGACGTAGAGGTCGTGATTGATCTTGCCGGAGTAGGCGCTGCCAGGTCTGAGCATGGACGCATCTTGAATGCTAGCCGCGGCCATCCTCGCTTCGTCCATCCGACTGGACCATCTCAATCGACAAATACAGACGACGATCACGATGATGGCTATGAGCGCGACCACTCCGCCGACGATGCCAATGATCAGAGTGTCGTCCGTTCCTGAACCATTTCCCACGAGACCGGTCTCGAGCACGCGGTCTCGATCATAGTGTTTGTTCCGATCGTTTCGAACGGTGGGCGCGACCGTCCAAATGATCTCTGGTTTGGTGATGGACGAGGGGGTCCTCGACGCGAAATCGGAGGAGCCCGATGAGGTGGTGTCGGAGCTCTGGCTGGTCCGTAGATTGTCAGGATCGAGATCGGGATCTACACCAATCTCGGAGTCGGTTGCCACGACAGTGGTGGATACGTTCTCGTCGAATGGCTCGCACGAGAGACGATGCTCGTCGAGGGCGGTGAGGATAGAGCCAGCCAAGCGTGGCGGAGTGACGCAGCGAACGCGAGACGCAAACCGTTGACGATGCAGATCGCGCTCGACTGAACTTGCTCTCAACCACCTCCAGAGTTGCCTGGCGTCGCAGCTACAGTTGATGGGATTGCTCTCGAGACCATGGAGAGCAACGGTGCCGGCTCGTTCATCAAGCGCGGCGAGAACCTGGGCGGAGAGCGTGGAGAACTTGCTGCCGGAAAGATCGAGCTGCAGCTCGGTGGATCGTGGTACCGGGAAGAACAACGCGGCTGGGATTGACTCGACCGATGTGTTTTTAAGACCAACGGTCAGCTTAGGAACCCGGACGCCGACCAACGAGCTGGACAGCACGTTCCGCAGCCTCTCACCCCTCAGAATCAATTGCCGTAGACGAGGATGCTTGCTGATCGACAGCTGTTCGTTGCCCACCGAGGAATCTTTGATTTCGATGTCTAACGACTCCAGATTACGCATTTCTTTTAGGATACCCTGGACGTCGAAGTAGCCCAACTTGGGATAACTGTGGGCAGACAGAGAGCGAAGCTTGGACAATGGTTTGAAAGCGTTTTTCTCGACTCTGGCACAGTTCGGCAAGCGGGACACGTCGAGGACACGGAGCGCGGTCAATCCGTCGAAGCTGGTCTCATTGACGGTTCTTGGATCGTTGCCCGACAGGTCGAGCCATCGAAGAGAGGGTAGCGCTCGGAACGTCGTACCCGAGAAGTCGGTCAATCTATTTCGCGAGAGGTCCAACGTCTCGAGCATGGTGGTCCGTTCGAGCGCAGCAACGTCCACCGTGGCTATGGCATTTCCGGAGAGATTCAGACGCCTGAGGAACGGTGTTTCGAGCCTGCCGAGCCTCTCGATACCGGTGCCGGCCAGATTCAAGCTGCGCAGGATCTTCGTCTCGCCCAGGATCCCTTTAATCGCGTTCTCGCTGAGCGGATTCTCCGATAGATCTAGGTCTTTAACATTGGTGGCGATGTCGCGGCCGGACACCTCGACCATATGATTTCGCGCGACGTTCAACCGCGACAAGAACGCCGACTGCTTCTGCAGAGTAGCCGCCGGGATCTCCGCGAAACGATTTCCGGACAGATCGATGCTCTCCACCGTTCGAACTCTGCTCGGATCGAATATCGTTTCCGGCAGAGATGTCAACCGATTCTCTCCGAGAGAAAGATGCTCGAGACGGAGCAACCCCTCCATCGTTCTCTCGCCGAGCGTTTCGATCTCGTTACCGGATAGGTCGAGCAACTGAAGCTGCGTGGAATTGTGGAAAGCCAGCTCGTCCACCGACTCGATCTCGTTTGCGGCGAGACCGAGCACGCGTAGTCGCGGAATCCGCGAGAACGCGAACTCCGGGACGCGTTTCAATAGATTCCGAGATAGATCGAGCATCTCCAAGAATTGAAGGGGTCTCGCGTACTCGCCGGGGAACTGGGCCAATCGATTCCCGGAGAGATCGAGACGCCTCAGTCTCGGATGGATCGCGAAAGCCGTTGGGGACAATCGATCGATTCGATTGCCAGACAGATCGAGGGTCGTCAAGCCCGTACCGGTATCAAAGTATTCTCCGGTGAACAGAGTCAACCTGTTCCCTCGTAGATTCAGCTCGCGCAGGCTCTTGGAACTGGCGAAAGCCGCCTCCTCGATATGCTCTATCCGATTGTCCGACAAATCGATGTTCGACAAGTTCCGATGTTGTCGGAAGGTTCCCCTCTCGATTCTCTCTAAACCGTTGCCAGCCATCGCGATCCTTTCGAGTGACGCCAAGTTCGATAACAGGATCGTCGGCAAAATTCTTAGATCCGTTCGTGACACGTCCAGGTTCGTCACTGACGGGGGAAACACCGGCGGAAAGCCTCCGTACAGAGGGTTCGAACTTAAGTTCAGATACTCTAATCTGTGTAGACGCTTGAACGTTTCCGGCGAAACTCGAGTCAGTTGGTTACCGGCCAGGTTCAGAGACACCAGATTCTCCAGAGGGAGTGGCCCGATCGACGTCAGTCTGTTGCGAGAGACGTCCAGCCTCTCTAACGTGTTCTCCAGCCCGGCGAACGTGCTCGCCGAGATCGTCGACAACAGATTTCCTGAGAGTCGTATGTCAACCAGGTTGTCGAACTCGCGGAACGATTCAGCCGGTATCTCTCGCACCAAGTTTCGAGTCAGCGCGAGCGTCCTCAGACCGGCGGCTGTCGCTTTGATCAGCTCGGTCGAGAGCGCGGCGATGCGATTGTACTCGGCGTGAAGATGAGTGAGAGACGGTAGTCTGGTCAGAGCCGCAGCCGGCATCAACAAAATGTTGTTGTCTTGCAGGGACAACCATTTCAGTTTCACCAAACCCTCGAACGATGATTCCTCGATCTGAAAATTAGCTGGCTGGAGTCGTGTGTCGATTCAAGACTTGTATTAAGTTGTTGTATACGAAATGTACGATTTTACAATGCAAAGGTTGCAATGAGTTTTGATCAAGAAACAATATTACAGTTGACAGGTTCGTTGTACGTCACTTTGAGGTACGAAGCTTACGATCCCATCTTCAATTTTAATTTACACATATAAATTTCTTTTTAGATTTTGTTTTCAACATCAATCAGTGCGATTGTCAAGTGCTGTTTTTTGTATGTGTGTTAATTAATTTATTACTTACTTAAAACAGTAAGAATTATTAAAGCAAGAATGAACTATTTATGTGGCTCCAGTCACTTTCAATTAACAATGCACTATTTGTTGATGGTAAAAAGAACTACAAAATAGAGATGACAATCTTGTAAATGAAGCACGTGAGTGTTCAAATAATTCGATGTCTACCATAGTACAATCAAGAAACGTGTGATTCTGTGATCAATAAGAAATAGTTGCGGTTGTTTATAACGTTACTATTCAAAATTCACGTACCGTGCGCAACGCGTTCAAGCTTAAGTCGAGTCTGGTCAGACTGATCAAGCCGGAAAACGCGTTCACGCCGAGACGTCCGATGTTGTTGCGACTTAGATCCAGCACTTGCAGCTCCCTCAGTCCCGACAAATGAGCTCTGTCTATGCTCTGGACGTAACACGAATAGATATGTAGATACATACATATGTACTTGCATATATGTATATGTATATTCGATACTTACGCCGATCAAATTGTTCGAAAGGTTGAGGAATCTGAGATCCGCCAGAAGCCTGATCGCTTCGCTGGGAAATTCTTGGAGAAAATTTACCGAGAGATCCAACTGTAATAGATTGTAAGCGCCTGTAAATGAAAAAGAACAAATGTTCAAATTCTTATTCTATCGCTCGTTGATATTGTAATATCTCGTACCCTCGAACGCGTCGCTGTTGAAACGGCCAAGATCGTTGCGAGAAAGATTGAGAAGAAGCAAACGTTCGAGTCCGAAAAAGGCACCGTCTTCTATGTGGGACAGCTCGTTGTCGCTGAGATCCAAGCGCAGCAACGAACCGCCGATCGACGAGAACGCGCCTCGTGGTAGCGAACCTACGGACAAGCATTTGCGGTTACGAACAGCTCGCATTCATTCACTATTTATCATGCACATACAATCAATATTGCGCATACACATCAATATCGTGTATACATATCAATATTACGCGCACAATACATACAAGGTGTTCGACTGCAGATGGGAGAAAATGTGAAAGAGAGGCGGGAGAAAGCGGTTATTTTCTCCATGAAAATATGTATAAGATGAAAATGAAGAATTATGAAAGGTCCGCCTGAAATGCTACAACCCGACCGACAGTGGTACACGTCACACGAGTTCATCTCTTTGCCGTATTTTAGGGATATTCTGAATTCTTACTAACTAAAAAGTGGGGCCGTAATTTTTTCATTATTCACTGTCGTCTTATATTGTTGTGGAGAACCACCCCTTAAATTTTCTGTATCTGTCACCAAACACCCCGTAGATACATGCATACTCTCTGTATACCATCATAGTGAGTGGGCCAAGAATTGCGCGACAAAAACAAACATCAATTTGCAATATAATGATCAACAAGTTTTCAGTTGTAGCAACGTTTCTAACGTCTGTAAGTCTGTCGATATTGAAATGTTGATGAACATTTGTTGAGCCAACGTAGTATCATACGTGAATTTCTCGATAATTGACCAACTGTAACAATTGTAGGCTGAACGTTGGATATTGTGGGAGGAAATTATCATATAAATTTTATCCGAACCAACTCGCAAGCTTTGACCACTGTTGCTCAATCATAAATGCTACTAGGGTACTGTGCAGGCACAGTAGGCGTTTGAGGACGCGAGACACGCACCGACAACGTTACCGCTCAAGGAGAGCACTCGAATGGAATTCGGCCCCTTCAAGGACGCCGTCGGTACCGTGGCAATCTCGTTCCTGTCGAGGTAGAGTTGCTCGAGACTCTCGCATCCTTTGAACATTCCTTCCTCGACGCTTCTGAGCCCGTTTCCGCTGAGATCGAGCAGCTTCAACCGTCTCAATCCATGAAACTCATTGCTCGAGAATATCGGGTTCAAGCTGTCTCCTAAAAGGTTGTCGGCCAGCCTGAGTTCCTCCAGGTGAGGTTGCGCTTCGAGCAACCGATCCATAAGCTTGCGAATCGAATTACTGGAGAGATCGAGCTTCTTCAGCCGTAGACCCGACCCGATCAGATCCCCCGGTAGCGTTTGATATCCAGCATTTCTCTGGCGGATCGACACGATCGGCTGGCCTCGCAAGCTCTCGACCGTGTCCCGCGTAAACACCGCCCCGTCGCAGTTCATCCCTATCGAACGACCTGCTCCGACCGATTCCGTCAAAACCAAGCATTCGCAGGGAATCTGAAGATCCCGTTTCACCTCGACGCACGGCGCCCATCCTTCGGCTTCGACGTATTGCGCCGGCAGCGGTACGACCGTGGCCGCGAGCACGACAATGATCCCGTACAATCTAAAAAGAAAGAAAACGATGAATGAACAACAAAGATCTCCTCGTACTCCTACGTCACCGTCGTCGATCGTCGCGAAAGGAGGAAAGGCGGCGCAAGGATACACGCCCGATCTTGGAACCACGCGACTGTCTGCGTGTAACGGTGGTTTCGTTCGGTGCATCAACGGACACACACGGTGAAACCTGTTTCACGCAAATACTTAAACGGCCGCGTTCCGTTCTTTTTTCTCGGAGCGAACGGGATCCACCGAAGACGCGCGCCGCTGCTCTCTACCGACTATCCACGCAATCTCTCCAGTGTTTCCTCCATTTATTCCGAATTCCGTTTCGATGCGACGGGGCCCGTAAAGTTCGTCGTGGCCCCGATATCGCTCGAATCGAGAAAAAGAGAAGGCTCTAGCCTCGAACACGTATTTTCTCCAGACTCTGGCTATCGGTAACTTACGCCTCGATCATTTTGCTTGGTCCACGCAAAAATTGTATCCTGTCCGTACTCGCATCCGGATTCGCATTCGCATCCGCATCCGCATCGGCATCCACATCCGTATCCGCATCTGTAGTCGTTCACACCGTTCTATCAGCTGTCACTCTTGATCCTGATCTCAATCCACATTACGTTCCAGCAATCGGATTACTCGACGATCGACCACGTTACGATTCCGGACATTTATCCGAGAATTTTAGCAGAGATGCTGTTCATGGTCCCGTTGCGACTCGCGGTCCAAGGCGACTCCTCTTTCCAGGAGAAACGTCCCCGGTTGTGGGGAACAGCGACTGCCTCGACTGGTACCGCGCGCTTACGTACTCACTTGCCTCGCCTACCTCGCCTTCTTCTTTCCTTTCTCCTTTCTCTTATCTCCTATTTTATTTTTCCTCCGCAGCTGCGAGAATAAACGACGACTCGCTCTCGCTATATACTCGCTTGCTGTATATTGATACCGATGTCGATCTTGTTCGCGGGATGGAACGCGACAGATAACTCGAGAAGGGACACTGGCGAAGGGAACGCGGCGCGCGTCTCGACATTCGGAAACTGAGAGAGTTCGAGCAGCCGTTACCTCGAGCAATGGAATATTGTAATGGATGGGAAAGGAGGGGACCTACGCGAGATCAACGTGTACCCTGCCCTTCTCCATGGATTTGCCAACTCGCACTCGGATTCAAGCTTGGACATAACGGGGTTTCCGCGCGAATCTACCCATACTCTTCAGCAACCTCCCGTGTAAATACGAGTGACTCGCTCGCGGGAAGGGGAAAACATCCTTCGCAGCTCCCAACTGCTCGCAACAGCGAACATACCCGTCCACGAATCTATTCTCTAGTTGCCTATGTACCTATCCACGGTGCTACGGATGCATGCGCTCATTGTCAGATCTACTTACATCAACTTACATACATAGCTAGAGCGCGGGCGGATTGCAATGGTAGATTCAACGTCTCGCAGAATTTTCTTGACAGAATGCGATCACTGCTTTGCCCGTCGAAACATTCCAAACCGATACGAGAGTCCGCTTCCTTATCCACGACGGAAGAACGGTTCCTTATCGACGCACAGTGGTTCAGAATTCGCTCACCGACGAGATACTTTTAAAGACTGCTGAAGACTGCCAGCGCCACCGACGAGATCTCGTCGGTGCCTTCTGTTTTTTTACTCCAGTCAAAATACATTCTAGAGGGCGTAAGAAAACATCGTATTATTCGAGGGACACGATCTCTCATACAGTGATGGTATCTCGGGCGCTTTTCGCGCGCATGCGCGACGATTTTAGCCTCAGACGGCCTCAGTGAAGTACGAAAATCGGGTACCTTGGTCACCCATAATAGTCCCCCACTACTTTTTCCCCTGAGAGTAGTTTCCCACTTTCGGACGTAAACGTAGACACGGCCCTGACGAAACTCGCGCATGCGCGTGAAAAGCGCCCGAGATACCATCACTGCTGATCACTGCTGATCACTGCTCTCATAAGGCTGGCAGTCTTCAGCTGTATTGAGCTGTATCTCGTCGGTGATTCGGTCTCCTTTTTTGTTAAAAATTAATTAAATTTATGTCAACCCATTAGTTTTCCAGAGAAATTTTCGAACAAACGAAAACGCGAGTCAAAATGATCGCACTTCCTCCCTAGATTGTCTCGTTATACTTTTTAATGGGCAATCATTCCAGAAAAATTAAATATGTAGCGTTAAACAACATTCTTTCAATCTACGTGTATGACGTTAAGTTCATATTTAGCAACCCGACGATTACGGAAATTTTTTAATCGGATTCATAATCAGTAGCCAACAAAATATGGGAATACCAGGTGATTTCAAGAGAATCCGATAATTTTTTGAGTAACACATCTGTCATATTGAATCCGCCATCTCGTTTTTTGTAATTTTAACAGAAGATTCATAATTTTTAACTGAATCGGAATTATGTCTTCGATTTTTGGCCACGTTTTCGAAATTCTGAACCACCATGCGACGGTCGCAGTGTGGCCAGACGAGTACGACCTTGGAACTCGCAAGGGGAATACAGTACCCCTTCTCTGATGACCAGCAATATGCGCAAGCGCGACGAGGATCGAGTAAGGCGCATGGGAGACACGTTGCGCAAGCGCGAAGGGGGTCGAGTGACGCGAATGACGACGCGTGGCGCTTGCGCGATGGGGTCGCAACAATGACAGATGACATATTACAAGTTTTAGGTTATTGCGGCGTATCGAACCTATTACCTAAATACTTAATGAAATGAATTATATGAATCGTTCTAGATATTATCAACATTCTTTATTATAAATAAAATGAATTGTATCATGTGGGAGTTTCAGTTGTGAAGTGAAGTATGCTTATTATGTATAATATGTATGTTGATTCCAATTTGTCGAAAGCGTAGTTAAATCAGGTATTGGGATTTTTACGGGCCGAACGTCGCTTGGACGGGCTCAAGGCACACGATGACTAGAATCTGACCCAGGCATCTATGTCCGTTAGGGCTCGTAAAGTTCCCTCGGCCCAAACCCGGTTAACAATTTAAAGGATGAATCTGATAATTTATTGTACGATGAAGTTGCAAAACTTGCTTTTATATGCTTGTCATTGCCGCATTCAAATGCACATGTGGAAAGATATTTTTCCACGATAATAGACATATAAGATAAAAAAAGAAACATGTTAGATACACACACGCTTCGCAATCTTACACGTATTAAATTATATTTGCAATCAAAACAAATTGATGCTTCCAGCATCCAAATAACAGATAAGATGTTAGAATTATTTAATGGCAAAATGTACAATAAACAAGAAATACCAAAAGAATCACGTGGAACCTTGCTCGCTGATGAAACTGAGAATAGCGGCAATGACAGTGATATATAAAGAGTATTTGTTTGCTTATTTTGGTGTGTGTGTGTTTTTGTTTATTACATTTTATTGTATTGTATTGTATTTTATTGTGTTATGTGACATTAATCAATCTCACTCTTGGCGGACGGCTTCACTGGCAATAAATGAATAGTTGTTATTTGAACGCCTACGCCAGTCATCCTTTCCCGTAGCGTATATATCTAGCTGATAGGCTATATTGTCCTACAATTTTATTGTATATTATTGTATTATGTATAATATATTTATTATATTCACACACACAATATTTTTAGTTCTACAATTTGTGTCATCTTCCCAATATTAAACTTTTTAAGATATGCATTGAAAAAGGTAGTTTCAAAACTTGCTATGTCCATTCCTTAAAAGTGTTAAAATTTAGATCATGATTTATTTTTAGGACATTTATGATTTTACTGGAATGTAACTCAGTAGTACAGATTTCAACCTTTTTTTTTCAACATACATATTATACATAATAAGCATACTTCATTTCACAACTGAAACTCCCACATGATACAATTCATTTTATTTATAATAAAGAATGTTGATAATATCTAGAACGATTCATATAATTCATTTCATTAAGTATTTAGGTAATAGGTTCGATACGCCGCAATAACCTAAAACTTGTAATATGTCATCTGTCATTGTTGCGACCCCATCGCGCAAGCGCCACGCGTCGTCATTCGCCTTACTCGATCCCCGTCGCGCTTGCGCATATTGCTGGTCATCAGAGAAAGGGTACTGTATTCCCCTTGCGAGTTCCAAGGTCGTACTCGTCTGGCCACACTGGACGGTCGGTCGAACAGTTTGCTTCATTGATACGCGGTCATGCGCAGAAATTCCTATCGGACACCCTCAAAACGTAAAACCTGTAAGAAGTGACAGATACGACGTACGAGAATCACATTGAAAACTATGATCGTATACGTACGTCGATATCGTTGAAATTCGGCTGTCTTCACCATTCGAAGATGCTGGCGATGCTAACTGCCGATTGGTTTCCTTTGGGACGAGACGTATATTTTAGGTAACGTATCGGATAAGGTTATGCAAACTGCGTATTGACAAAAGTATACACAAGTAGGGTTTACACGTAGAAACGTATAGAGTATAATCCCTTACTTTTCAGGAAATTCGAACTCTATCCGTTGTCGTTTCAAAATGAAGTTTCGGACAGCAATTTGTTGGTGGCGGCTCCTTATGGCGGTTCGATCGCCGTCACCAGAAATCCCAAGAAGTTTGTCAAAGTTCAAGGATCGAGTAAACCGATGATATATTTGTACACGTCCGCAGGAAAATTAACGGCCAAACTGCAAGTAAATCTCGAGAATCGATGGTAAAACTTTAGGCATCGGGAACATTATACTTGCCCTCTTTTCAGTGGAGTGGCGGACAATTGGTTAGTTTAGGATGGTCTCAGCAAGAGGAACTATTGTGCGTGCAAGAGGACGGTATGATTCAGATATACGATATGTTCGGAACATACCAGCACGCGTTTACCATGGGAAACGTATGCTATTTCTTTTTCTATGATCCCTCTACTATAAGAGCAGCATAGTACAAGAAATTCTGATAAAACGATCGACTAACGTTCGTATATTCTTATCTTAGGAAGTCAAGGACACCAAAGTCGTGGAAGCAAAATTCTTTCAAACTTACAGCGGAACAGGCCTTGCCGTTTTGACGTCTACCAGCCGCGTATTTTTAGTAAATAACGTTGCCGAGCCAAAAGTTAGACAAATATCAGACATTCCCAGTAAGTTTATTCAATGATGATTAACTTCTTTACCAGAAAAATCAGCTATCTCTGTAAATAAACTTTATTTTAGGGTTCAGAAGCCCGATAGATAGCTGGTGTCTAGTACATCGTGACAGAGAGACCAGAGTCATTTTATCTCATAGGGATGGGCTCTCTATAGTACATCAAACACATCAGAACACGACGCATGTAGTTTTTGTATGCTTCAAATTTAAATTACGATAAAAATTTGCAAAGCGCGACGTAAATGTTCAAGGGGTACACATATGTTTTTTTTCAGGACACTCTTTTCACGAGGCAGACCAAAGTTTCCAGCATAGTTGCCATGGCTGTCTCCGGAAATAACCGTCACATAGCTCTTTACTCGGATACGGGTCGTTTGTACATAGGTTCAGTAGATTTTAAAGAGAAATATTGCGAGCATAATACGAACACCAAAGAAACATTAACGAACTTGGCATGGTTGGTATAATTGACTTGTGTTGTCGTCGAGTCGTGTAAACTCGTCAAGCGTCGCGCCCGACAACGATGATATTCGTAGAGATGTTCACAGGTGCGGTACGAAAGCTGTGGTTTGCAGTTGGAACAGTACCGTGATAGTGGTAGGATTAACAGCCGAAACGATAGTGTACACTTACGATGGTCCGGTACATCTGGTCACAGAGATCGACGGTGTGCGCGTCTTGTCCGCAACATCCCATGAAATGATACAGAAAGTACCGGACGTAGTTCAGAAGATATTTCGCATTAATTCCACCGATCCCGCGTCTTATCTTTTGGAAGCTTCGAAACAATTTCAAAAGAAGAGTCACAAAGCTGACAGTTACATAGACCTTGTCAAAGAAAAATTGGACGCAACAGTGTGGGCTTGCATCGATGGGGCTAGTCACGAATTTGACTTCAATACGCAAAAGCTTTTGATGAGGGCAGCGAAATTCGGCAAAGGATTCAGCAAGACGGTGAATACCGAATTGTGTCGACATTACGTTGACATGTGCCGAACACTGAGGGTGTTGAACGCCGTCAGACACCCTGCGGTTGGAATTCCGATAACCTACATACAGTATCCTTGGTTTTTTCATTTTGACAGCGGTTTCTAGGAGTGGGTTGGAAATTTCGAGTGCTTCTAGCTGAAACTGGGTCGTGAAACAGAAAATTTTTATTGTTCGGAGACTGGAACTTCATAGATTTTCGGATTCCCGACCCGACTTCGACTTCGGGTACTCGAGCATCCCTAACTTTGGGGTTCTGACCCGACCCAAGGCTTGGGTTTCTCAGGTTTCGTAACGAAAAGTACTTAACAGCGATTCAGATTTACCATATTGACGAGTCAAGTGGTGCTGGATAGACTCGTCGCGAGAAGACACTACTACCTGAGTATACAGATAGCACGACATCTCCAATTGCCAGAAGTCGAAGGAGAAAGCCGAATATTAGCACATTGGGCCTGCTACAAAGTAACGCAGTTCGAACTTTCACTTTCGCCTTATTTCATCTTATTTGTTTTTCTTATGCTATGTTGTTCTATTTCATGACAGGTCAAGCAAACTCAATTAGACAAAGAACAGATAGCGGAAGAGATAGCCGACAAATTGGGATACGCACCCGGTGTTTCTTACAGTGAGATTGCGAAAAGAGCAGCCGACTGCGGTAGAAAGCAACTAGCTATTAAAGTAATCATCTTCCTCTGTATCCCTAGCTAGCTAGCTCCGTCTCTACCTCTACTTCTATCCCTACCACTGTCACTGGTCTTGCCAATTGAACGCCTCTTTTGTTTGTTGTCAGCTAATAGACTATGAACCACGTGCGCACCAACAAGTACCGCTTTTGCTAACACTCGGCGAGAAGAGAGCAGCTCTGCGTAAAGCTGTCGAAAGCGGTAACACTGATTTAGTTTACACGGTAATCATTCATCTCAGAGAGAGCATGGCAATCGGCGACTTTCAGGTGAACCGTATATTATCGAACGATATCATCGATAACATGGACACTGTGTTTAATTAAAGATTTTTATTGATTCCTCGTAGACGTCTATAATGCATTGTCCCTTGGCGATGGCGTTGTACATTAAATATTGCCAGAGTCACAATCGAGAGACCCTACGAAGCATTTATAATCAGAACGATGACTATCATTCTCAAGCTATATGGTTTATCACCGAAAGTTATCAACGAAAGGTTTGTTTCAAATTGATCGACGCTAATATCCCTCGAAGTGCAATTAATATCGTCGTTGTCCGTCGATCTTACAGAACGTTACGACCAGGGAAGCATTGCTGCAATCCGCGCAAGAAAATTTCAAGTTGGCCCGTAACGACACGAATGCGGCTCTAACGGAAGAACAAGTCAAACTGTTGCGTTATCAAAAGTCTCTGGAAGATACGTTGCACAAAACGATTGTTGGAAAACCCCTTCACGATACTGTCAAGATACTATTGTTACAAAACGAATTGAAATTGGCAGACAAGCTGAGGTCGGAGTACCGAATACCGGATCGAAGGTGCGACATACGATAGTTGGATTATACAATACGTACAGTAATCCCGCAATCTATAAAAATATCGCGGGAGTAATGTACTTACATTTCTTTGAATATGCGAACGTAACGACGACTGATTCAAATTCGAATGAATTTCCCTCAGATACTGGTGGTTGCGTATACAATGTCTAGCTGAGAACGACATGTGGGGTGAATTAGAGAAATTTTCCAAGAGCAAAAAGTCACCCATCGGTTATGAGGTATTTATCGGTTTTCACGCAGCAACACAAGAGATTTCTTTAAACATCATCGTTTCTCTTCTCTTGTTTCAGCCGTTCATAGATCAGTGTTTAAAATACAACAAAGAGAGAGAAGCAAAAAAGTATTTACCCAAAGTAAGGGACGAACTGAAAGTGAAATATCTGGTCAAGTTGAAGTAAGTATTGCATACACGAAATCAACAAGTTCGTATCCTAACAAAATAATGTGTTGTAAACTTGCAGAATGTTGGAAGAAGCAGTTCAAACGGCGGTTGAACAGAAAGATGTATCCGCGTTAACTTTTATACAGGCGCAATGCAAACCGTCGGATAGAGTATTGAACGACAAGATCAATATGTATATGACGAATCTTAGAAAGTAATTCAATGTTTTTGTACATTTTTTATTTTCTTTTTCCCCTTTTTTTGTTTTTTCCATATACATATACATTACGTACAGATTTAAAAAAAAACAAATAACGAAAGAGAACCAAACAAATTATCCGATCGAACCTCGTAAAGACCATAATAATAATCATAAGAGACGTAATAATAGTAATTGCAAATCATTCCATTTGGGTATATTCATTTACTATCTCCCAGAACTCATTAGCTGCGTTGTTTAGTCGATTCTTTAAAACGTTTATGTCTTTCTACTAGATCATCAACTATCAGTCGTTCGATTTCATTGCCATTACTCAATTCTTCGCACGAAAGCGATATAGGATAGGAGTTTTCCTGGGTAACCATCGTTACATCCTGCTTTCGAGTTTGCAACATATTAAGTATGACCAACTGCGGACGAAATGCTTCGAATTAAATTAATCCTCGATAATTAACAAATTCTGGAAATCACTTACATTGTGTTTGTAATTGTTGAGCGCTTTCGTCGCTTTAGAGATCGCGCAACTTGCGTCGGTTTCCAATTTAAAAGAGACCACGTATGCTTCTGGTACCCAAAGGCGCACTATAGGAGCTAACAATTTTGGTACAAGCTGAAGCGATATCGTCGGCGGACTGTTCGAAGGAATTTTGTGTACGGACTAAAAATTACAATGATTAGTAACAAAATAACAATACAAATTATAGGGATAAGCGGGCACCCGGAAATTCGAGTCGGATCGTTACTCTTTCTTCAATCATTATTGGATTGCATAGTAATTACTATATATATTTTAATATTACTAAATAATATTGCTGTTATTGTCGATGACAAAAATTTTTAATTAGTTTTCATACAATGCGATGCACCGTTTTCTTTTCTTGACATACAGTCAG
This sequence comes from Lasioglossum zephyrum, assembly GCA_028455615.1. NCBI lineage: Eukaryota > Metazoa > Arthropoda > Insecta > Hymenoptera > Halictidae > Lasioglossum > Lasioglossum zephyrum. Next base: position 7,227,733 of record CM052326.1, read on the forward strand.
GGACAATATTAAGTGGACACAAAACCCGATCCAAGACTCCGGTACCCGCCCACCTCTAACAAATTATGATTGATATTGTGTAGAATAGATGTACCAATTCGGTGGAAGGAATGTAAAAGTCTGAAACTGCAGCTGCAAGGTATAAAATAGCTTTCTCCTTGAGACAAGCTAAAACCTGACAAGTAGATCGCAGCAACCAAAGATACTCTGAGATAGTTGTAAATGTAATGTACAACAACTTTTTCTGATTCAATGCGTCTTTATAGCTCTGTAATACAGTTGCCAACTTCTCTTCGTACTGTGGCAATACTAACAAAGCATACAACATATTCACAATTAAAAAGCATGTTATCGCTTAATTTCCAGAAACACGTGCTATGTAATTGTATATCATACAACATTCTAGTCTAACTAAACTAAATACTTGTACCTGCAATGTTAGATTTTCCATCTCGTTGATCGATTTCTAGCATGTCTAAAAACTTTTGTCCCGTGAAGTGTCTTGAGAATGGTTCTATAGAGTTAACCCTGTCGAGAAATTGACCAGATTGAATTAGCACAAGTCGGTATCTTCTATTGCTGATACAGAGCAAAAGAGAAATGATCACCTGTGCATAAAAATCACAGCGTATCCCTTGTTTAAAAAATATTCTGTGGATACAGATCCTCTTGTCCCTTTGCTAAAGTTATCCATAAATCTTACCGTATTGTGTTCCAACGGAGTTGTTGTACCTCCGCTCTGTAACAGTATATTCGAATTATGTAGCGTCACGTCATCGACGTAAACGCGTACTATATTTTATAATGTGAAACTCACCGTTACCAAAACCACGTCTCTATTATTCTCTATTTGAAAATCTATAAATTCTTTTAGTAACGTTACATTCTGAGGGAGATTCTGAGGCGGCGGGTCTTTCTCATAGAAATCTTCCCACGACGAATTCATTCTTAGTCTCGCGTGTCGTTCAAGTTCAAAGTGCAACTGGTAAAACTGTTTGGCTGGAAATTTAATTTATTCAATTCGTTGCACGTGACTGAAACAGAGAGACGGTGTCGACTCGAAAAATAAATAATCACGGTTTCCTCAACGACCGATACTTCGTTAAATAAAATCCAAAAAACAACACGTATTTAGAATCTAGCAAACAACCAATACCGTCGTCAATAGAATCGTATGACTTTCTCGTCGACCATTTTTATCGCTCTTATCATAAGATTTCAAATATCATCGTAGGTATCAGTAGATATCATGGATATAGGAATATAGGGATGGAGCGTGTCGCAGCGGGGTTGGCAAATGTAGGGACGGGGACGAGGTAAAATTTACGCCTAATTTTCATTGGCTGTGTCCGGGCGCAAGCGCAGTACGTCATTATGTATGCAGCGCCATGTATTGGCAGCGTCACATAACCTGTAAACATTGAGCATTTTGGAGTATACCATATCATATCCATGCAGAGCTTCACCAAGCGTCTCGTACCGTTTCATTTCAGTTTTCGTTTAAAATGTAGTGCTTTGTGCCATCCTGTAACAACCGTTCTGATGTTCAAAATTGGAAAAGAAAGAGCCATGTTATGAAAGTTACATTTCATTGGTATGAAGATTATTTTATTATAGTTAATATGATTATGATCCTAGAATATATTTTATTTTAAACTTTGATTCTGTTTGCAGTTTTCCAAAAGATCCTGATACACGCAGTTTATGGTTAGATCTTTTAGGCATCAGAGTATCAGAAATTCCAAAGAGAGCTTGTATTTGCTCAATGCACTTCGAGGAAACAAGTTTTTACTCAAAAGGTTCATATATGCGATTGAAACGAAATGCATTACCACGTGTATGTATAATAATGAGTATTTTTAATTTTTTTGAATATACCAAATTGCAAAATAATGTTTTATTTCTACTTATATGTGTTTGTTTTACTCCAGATTACTCTTAATGAAGAAGGGACATCTTGCAGTGATATATGTGAAAATAATATGGACACATTATCTCCAAACACAAGTAAATACACTTTCATTGTCATAATAAAAACATGAATTGATATTACCAATTTCTAAACTAACACAATATTTGTTATTATTACAGTACAAGATTTGATCCCTGAACCTGAAGAGATTTTTGAGAGAGTTTTGCATCGGTTTATCAATAGAAATTTATTCAAAACATTAGAAGATCACGACAACGATCATGGATTTATGGAAAACCACACAATACATTTAATAAGATCAATAGCTAAAAGATACATCAAAATAAGATTGCACTATGTAGCTCTTAATAAAATAGATAATTCTAATAGTCAACGCACATATTACAATAAGCTAACTATATTTAGAGGACAATGATTGTTGCGTGTAACATTGTAAAGCAAAACGCTATAATAAAGATTACATATATATAAGCCTATTGTGTGCAAAAACTTATTGTACCCTATTTTTAATTGCATTATTGGAAAAAATATATAACATGTTATCCTTATTAATTATTAAATATATAACACCTCTTCGTTTTAAAAAAATAATGATTTTAAAATATAAATTATTTAAAATTAGTATGTTCTTTAATTCGTATTATACGTAGAAACAAGAAGTGTAGAAGATGTGTCGTTATCGAAAATTTCTACACTTAGCAACTGTAAATATTTTTCATATTTGGCGGTACAGAGCATGCGCAGAAATGCCACCAATCAAATTTAGGCGTAAATCTTACCCTGCCTCCTCCTCAATCCTGAACACCCCCCCTTGCCACTGATGCTAGCTCACGCTCCATCCCTATATTCCTATATCCATGGTAGATATAGCTTAGCATGTTTGTGGTTAGGTCCAAATTACAGAAGACAGGTGATCCAACGATCCAAGCGCTCTCTCGTAGCACAATCAGAAATTGAAAGCGATGCGCTGATGCGCGTACTCGATAAAAATGTTCCGTTACCTTATCGAGGTACGTATTATTACGTGTATAACCTCCATCATGCGAAGAAACCAAATACGTATTGTGTTTACTTCGTCATTCTGTTTCGAATAGTTCACGATAAAACGAAGTCTTGAATTATACATCTTTCTCTACCGTTCCGAAATGGTTCTGTAATGAAACCAGTAGCTATAGTTTCAAAGGTTCATGTATTATCTACATTTATTTTTATTTAACTTTGTACAGAAGAATAGATTGAAACTGTCCTGTTTGTTGCTTATCAACGAAGCATAGTTTTGACAACGAGTTTCACAACAAAACGATCCGTTCCCGACTTAATTGGCTAGATATAATACTAGAGTACAAAATGTACAAATTAGTACGACGGAGCTGGAGACTTTGGTTCTTGTCCGTAATGAGGGGAGCGGAACTAAAAATAAAAATATAGAATCGGTTAATTAAAAATAGCATCTGCATTCTTGACGATACGTTCAGTTTCTTGAGTTTGAGCGTAACCCGCGACATACCTTGTACTGCTTGTCCTTATAGTCGTTCCACGGTTCGGAATTTTTCTTTGGGATCCACGAAACGTCGGGATTACGGAGGGCGAGACGCGCCGTATATAAAGCCGAGCCACATGCTCCCGCAGCGATGCAGAAGAATAATGGGATCAGCTGATAAAATACAGAAAAATCTAGTGCCACTGTCATACATTAGAATCTCGATCCCTCGTTTTGCTTACCATTGGATGCTTTTTTATCCCGGCAATAGTTAGTCCCTCCATTTTAGCCATTTTGCCGACTTCGAGTGGAATTCGAATAAGTTTCTCCAACAAGCGACTCGACTTCTGCCAGCAGCAGTAGCAAGTACCAATGCTCAGTACTCAGTGCTTCTACGACATCTACGACTACAAATTGAACGGCCAAGTATTCTGTGTCTGTGCGACCAACGTGAAATCAAATACGTATTGCAAGTGTGTACGTGTGTACACACCTTGACGTTTGTTACACAATCCGTCGCAGCTCAATGCGGAACGAGCAAAACGTTATAGATTGTTTTCATAAATTACTTTCGCTTGTGAAATCGATCGATATAGTTTTATTTTCTTGTTGCATTCATGTCGAAGAAGAGTTCTGATTTTATTAGCGACATAAATAAGTATTCGTGTACCAGATATTTATAAAAGTCGCTTTATGCGTCGCAAGTAGAGTTGCCAATTATTGCCATGTATATACTTATAGACCCGGCTTCAGATAATATCTACCAGATAACGAATGTGGGCAAAGTGTTATAGTTTGTTGAAAAGTCGTAGTATCATAAAGTATACCTAGAGGGGAAAGTGGAATCGTCGGCGTATCGTCGTAATATATATTTTATTTTATTACTCGTTCATTTTTACTTTACTCTTATTATTTTAAATATTTAAAAACAATACAAAGCATAATAATTTATCGGAGATTCGTTTCAAAACATTTCAAAACCTGGAGCCTTCGCGCAAAAACCGGAGAGGTGGTAACCCTGGTCGCAAGCCTGTTTCACAGGTACAATGGAATTGCAAGTTGTTCGTAAAAAGAATATACGCGATATACGTGCCTTTATATTTATATTTATATCAAATAAATAGCACATAACAAAGGAAATGTTATCACGTTAGAACGACTCGAAATAACAAATTGTTGAACGTTTGTTGATCGTTTCGATCTAAACGTGACGATCAATGGAGATCAATGAAAATAAGCTTGTTTACATGATAGATTTAACCTTCTATATGTCGGTAATTGTTTCATGATGGCATTTTCCGAGTAAAAGTTAATTTTTATAATTTGAGGTCTGTATAAATATAAATGTTGATCTCAGCCACCTGAGCGAATGCGAAGATGCGCGAGAGACGAATCGAGTAATTGGTATGTAATTTTTTGCTTGAAATGCGGCGTATCCTAAAGCGGTTTGCCGAAATTTCGTCGACAATGTCAGCGTAACCGAAAGGAGAGAGAATGAATTTTTGTTCTTGACATATTTGAAAAAGTCAACGAAGACGGTGATATTCTATTCCGGACGGTAAGCGGGATGGGGTTTTCGACAAGCCTGCAAGGACAAGCGTTCCACGAGGCTTTGCTCGGTCGCCAGGATGCCGAGATCAAGCTTCTCGAGACGATGAAACGATGTTTGACGATGAAAGTCAAATCGGATCGCGAATACGCTTCGACGATTTCCTCTCTGGCGGTCCAAGGAAAGAAGATCGAGCGAAACGAAGATCTGATTGGTAGCCTCATAGCACAGGTAGGTACTTCCTTGAAATCTACAATGAGTACGTGTGTTTTATACGTGACACGTTCCAGAGTTGGAGGGACATTATGGATTCTGTCGATCAAACAGCTAAATTAATCAAACAGCAAGCAGACCAGGTCGACAATGTAGTGGTCGAACACATTACGTTGCTGTGTTCGGAGAGGAGGAAAGCCAGGAAACTGTATCAAGAAGAACAGACGTGGTTGAGTAATCAGTTCCAACAGGTAAACAAATGAGTCATAAGGGGGTACAATATTCCTTCGGATGATGCAACAACCTCGGGTATGGGGTCTCAGAAAGTACAGAGGTACTGCTTTCTTTGACACAAGTGTCCTCAAAAGTCTTACTTTTACATTTACTGCGAATTATGCATCGTAAACGTAAAAGTATCTTATGAGAAGGCAAATTCCACACCCTTGCAATGCTGTAAACTAGACTATACCCTTAACAGACACAGCGTGAATATTGTATCTGATATGACAAATGGTATTTTCTTTTATTCTTTAGTTAACCGAAGACGTTGCCAGAAAGAAGTTGGAATACCAGAAGAATCTGGAAGTGTACAAGCTAATGAGATCCCGCTTCGAAGAATATTATGTTAAATGTAAGTGTTTTTAATTATCTGTTTGCAACTGGCAGCTATGTTTTATGATATTTTTAGCAGGCAGAGTCGGAAGAAAATTGGACGAAGTGAGGGAGAAATATCAGAAAGCCTGTAGAAAGCTTCATCTCACGCACAACGAATACGTGTTACTTTTGGGTGCTGTAACGGAATGCGAACTCGACCTGAGAACATCTTATTTGCCAAACCTGCTTCATCGGCAGCAGACCATCCATCAAGAACTGGTAACGTCTTGGTAAGTAATCCTGCTATCGTATTTCAAACAATTTATGATGTACTTCCCACTTTTGCATCGTAGATCGCTAATCTAATTTGTGTAAAATCTATATGCAAGCACATAGTTACATACAAGGTAAATGTCAATTACAATGGTCGTTTTGGTAGTGATATCGATCGTGGTCAAACGTATAATCTTGTATTTTTGTGATAGGAAAGCCATACTTCAGGACATAGTGAAGTACTCCGATTTTACCACGGATAAATTCCAAGAGATACATCTGCGAATGCAGAAAGCTGTTGATTTGGTGAAACCCATAGAAGAATGTAGGGACTTTATGGGAGAACATAGGTACTTGTATAGAACTTGCTATTTCGTTGGTGTAATTAACATGAAACGACTATACATTTGTTAACAATCGATACAGAACACGACCAGCATCGCCGATAAGATTCACGTTCGATGAGAACCTCGTGGACGATACTTCGGGGAAATTGTTACCAAATAAATTGACGGTTGACAATCTAACCATAGATTGGTTACGAAATCGGTTAACCGAACTGGAGAACTCTTTGAAAGCGACCCAACAGAACCGTCAGAATCCTCAGCATCCGTCCGAGAATAACAGTGACTCTAAGTAAACATTTTATCTTATGCAAACGAGCGTGATTGTGTCGAGAAAAAATCTGATGAGATATTTAACTTAACGGTACTCCAGGGCATCGATGCTCGATTACACCCGCGAGAGAGAAGAACTACGATTACGTTGCCAGGAAAAAAAGCTTCAACGACAAGTGGACGTTATTCGATCGGCTTTGAACGAATTAGGTTGCGAGGAATTGCCATTGGGATACGATCTTTCCATGGAGACTACCTTTGTTGAGTCGCCTACCATCAGTAAGGTAATTGAAATTTTGTTTGACACAAAGGGTGGTGGGGGGTTGAGAATCATCTACTATTATATTAGATGATTGTAGAAGTTTGTGCTCAATTTTCATAGATGTCACAAACTGTACTGAACGGGGAAGTGTCAAAAAAATGATATAGTCACCTGCAAAAGGTTAATAAAGCTGTATTGTTTAAAACTATTGAATTTTATTTTCAAATCGGGCACAAACTTATGCAATCACCTGACTTTTATCTTGTTCTCGTACTACCGGACTATTGACAGTACTACTTACTACTAAGAGACTACTACTAGTTAGTACGACTGCTCTTTCAGAAAGCCACAATACCAGATAACGGTTTCTTCACGTTACGAAGAAATCAACGATTCATGACAATCTTTAAGTCTCCTTTCAAATCTTTACCGACGATAAATAATACAACAGATGGAACGATTAGATCAAGCAGCGAAAGTCCTGCTTCAAAAACGAATAGTACTTTACCAGTTGTATGTCCTTTCCGTATTTGTTAGACACGTAAATATGGTTTGCTACATATCTGCTTGAACGTTACCGCTTCTTTTGCATTCCATCTAATGTCGAACATATCTGCTGGAGACGATGTACGACAGAAAGATATGTGTCGCGCGATGCCGACAACAATCTACAAATTATTGTTTCTTTTTGTATACCGCATTAATTAGTATTAATACTAGCAATCTTATTAACATTTACATTTAGCATGTTCAGTTTGATACAACTTGATTGAGTTCGAATATTTTTGAGCTAACATGGATGCGATGAAATCTATTGTATATTATTATAAATAGACTGCGGATGTTTATGCGATTTTCAATTTTCGTAGGAAAATTTTGAAATAAATAAAAATCATACTAAATTCTGTGGAATTTTAATTTCTGGTATTTTTCGAAGCTATAAATGCATGAAGATCCGCAATCTAATTATAAATATTGTACTAGATTGTCAATTTACGTATCATGTTTGTTTTTATTATTGTTATGACAAATTTTAACCCGATTCCGTGGATTAATTGGAAAACTCTTTAAGGCACCGGTACGAGGAATTTCACAATTGACGAATAATCAAAAAGGAAGTGGGAACGGCGATCTCATGGAGGAGGAATGGTTCCATGGCGTGTTGCCAAGGGAGGAAGTAGTGAGATTACTTGTGAACGATGGAGACTTTTTAGTACGTGAAACAACAAGAAACGACGAGTGCCAAATAGTTTTATCTGTTTGTTGGGATGGGCATAAACATTTTATTGTACAGACAACCACTGAGGTAAGAACGTACATTGTACAGGGCGTAGAAAAAGTCATCCGTTCTAGAGTTCTGAAAACTAACTTTACCAACGGTTTTCTGTGTTAATATTCCATGTGCCATCTAATACTATGGTGACCAAGGTGGTTCGGAACCCACCTTAATAAACTGTAGCTTCGTCGCGAAGTAACTTTAGCAAAAAGTTGAGAGCGACGTAAAATGAATAAATAGAACACTTTTCTTTGTTATAAACAATTTTAGATTCACTTATAGAACGGATGACCATTACCTTTATACACCCTGCACAACTGTATACATATGTATGTATAATACGCAATGGTATTTCATTCGGGTTTGTATTAATTCCAGGGACATTATAGATTCGAAGGTCCTACGTTTCCGTCGATTCAGGAGTTGATCAGGCATCAATGGCTATCAGGATTACCTGTAACTAGTCGATCCGGAGCTATCCTGAAAACGCCGATTTTGCGTGAACGTTGGGAACTCAATAACGACGATGTAATTCTTCTAGAAAAAATAGGACGGGTATATTGAAATTTAAAGAGAAGGAAGTCCCGAATGAAAATCTATAGAACGATTTTCAGTTCCAACACACGAGAGCGAAAGCAAAATCGTTTTATAGACGCAAAAGGAGAATTAATTCGTTTCGTAGAGCTTAGCATGATATCGAATTAAGATTCGTTTTGTTTTCAGGGTAACTTTGGTGATGTATATAAAGCGCAGCTTAAAACTTGTAAGACTGACGTAGCTGTAAAAACCTGCAAAGTAACGTTGCCCGATGAACAGAAACGTAAATTCTTGCAGGAAGGACGAATATTAAAGCAATACGATCATCCGAATGTAGTAAAGCTTATTGGAATTTGTGTTCAAAAGCAGCCCATCATGATCGTTATGGAACTGGTACCCGGTACGTAGACAAATTTAGAGTAAGATCGTAGTCATCGAAACGAAATCTGAATGAACGTTCGCCTATGACAGGCGGTTCCTTGCTAACATATTTGAGAAAGAATGCTAGCAGCATTGCGCAACAAGAACAGTTTCGTATGTGTAAAGACGCAGCAGCAGGTATGCGCTACTTGGAGTCGAAATACTGTATTCACAGAGACTTGGCGGCACGAAATTGTCTCGTAGGTAAGTGAATATTGTACGAGAATATACAGTCTGGGACAATTCTGCTAATATAACGAGAAAAGAAAAGCAAAATGTATAACGGATGTTGGATTTTAGGATACGAGTCCATAGTGAAAATTTCAGACTTCGGAATGTCACGAGAGGAGGAAGAATACATAGTTTCGGATGGTATGAAACAAATTCCGATCAAGTGGACCGCGCCGGAGGCTTTAAATTTTGGTATTTCATACACACCAGTACAATATATTTTGTCGAAATTACGTGTTTGAATTCTTTTATTTTTAGATTTCGAGTATTATTTTGTAATCGTGATACTTGATATACAGGTAAATACACATCCCTGTGCGACGTTTGGAGTTACGGAGTCCTGATGTGGGAAATATTTTCGAAAGGTGGAAACCCATACAGTGGAATGTCTAATGCTCAAGCTCGCGAGAAAATAGATGCGGGTAACGTCTATACGATATATACAATATATATACTCACACACATGCATACAATAATATATGTATTAACGTACACACCTTGCCTGACATTTGAATTCGAAATGAAATAAATTGACTGTACAAGTGCCTCTCCAGGTTACCGTATGCCAGCCCCGGATAATACGCCCGACGAAATATACCGTTTAATGTTACGATGCTGGGAATACGAGCCAGAAAAACGTCCACATTTCGACCACATTTATACGGTTGTCGAGACGTTGTCCCAGGCGTATTTGTAGGCGATAAGTTTATATTTGGTGCTAACTTTTATCGAGTATAACATTACTTTCACATTTTTTACGAATCGTAAATTAGCTGAGAAATTGAGGAGTCTGACGAAAGAATAATGCAAAGCAACGTCTTCCGTGTCGACGAAACATATGTGTACAGTATATTTAACGATTTACTGGAAACGTTTCAAGCTATTGTAGCTGCATGGCCACGAGCTTCCAATTTTTATATACTAATTCGTTTTTAATTAACAGTGAGAGCTTAATACCGAGAGATTCGATTATTACTCTCTTCAATTCGGCATGGTTTTTTCTCCTTTCGAGTAATAAGCAATGTTCTCTAGATTGTCGTTAATCGAGCAGTTTGTTTTTAGACCTCAAAATGCCAGCAGTTTCAAAAGAATAATGAAATTCTTGACAAATATCGAGACATAGTATTATATTACGTCGCGTATACTTATTCCTTAAGTATCTTGCACCTGTTTTTTATCTATAAATAATTTTCAGTTCGCTTTACTTTAGATATATTTATCCGTCCACCAAAATCTCATAAAAGAAATATGTATACATATAAATTTATGAAGTAACGATTACTCAGTTCGTAAATTTTAATTGTGCTGCTGCCCGATGTCGTTGGGCAAAATAATTGTTCACGGTAGATTGTATACCAAGAGCCTACTTGTTATGTTAGACATTGCTAAGTATATTCGTATTACGTTATGTGCAATACAGATGAAATATTCACGAAGATTTACTTTACACGAGATATATGCAGTGCATAGAACTTCTTCGTTTGCATCAGCGAAACTTGTAATTATAAAAAAGAGATTGTTTCATTTTTTCATTCTATTAATTACTGTTGTGAAATATGCGAGATATTTAACCGGTAGAGTGCACATAATTTAGATTGCAATCACGCAGGAAAATAAAAATTGTACGTGCGTGTATAAACAATAGAAATGATATATTAATGGAGAAATTGGTTTTCAATATGTTCTCTAAATTTTGAAATTCGTGTGCACTATTATAAATAGCACCGACGTTTTACTGTTTTACGCAGTCAAATGCTCAGGTTTGTCCTAAAAAGTAACTGTTAAAGCTAATAGTCTTTTATAAAAATCTAATTTCTGTCGCTTATGTAAGAAAGTGTATATTATGTACAACAGTCTTTGAAAAAATTAAACTTATTTTACTCACTGTACACCTGCTTTACAAATATAATTTGATAAGTTCGTCGCTAACGGCCGAAGGAGTCAAGATTCCCAAATCGGTAAACAATAGACTAATGTAATGGGGCGGCGTGTAATCAACTAATGGGTGTTCCTTTTGTAAATCTTTTTTCAACGTGCTTGCCGTATACTGCGGAGAAAGAAGGAAAGAACGAGATAATATATGTAAAATCGTGATATAAAAAAGCTGGTGTTTTACCTTGAACTCGTCTGGCAAATCAACTTGATTTAAGGGATAAATTCTTGAAAATTTGAAACTTTCTGTGAGTACATAGAAAGGTTTTTTCACTTCTTTAGCGCACATGGCCATCGTATAAGTGCCAACCTATATGGAAACTGTATTAGCAAAGAACTATATAGATGCCTATTCATTTTATACCTTGTTGATAATACCGCCACTCTCTGCTACACCTTCTGCCCCCACCATGACCATATCGACTTTCTCCATAACGTATCCCATTGCAGAATCTAATATGAGTGTACACGATACGCCTGCTCTGAGTAAACTCTGACACATTTTCTTTCTATAATTTTTGGAGGAAATAGTGTAAAAATAAAAATGTTCCGCATAGCTTCTACATTTTAAAGGATCCAGACATACCCGCTATTATCCGGGGAGGAACACGTTACGTATACCTCGAATATTTTGTTACTAGCAGCAGCATCTGTCAGTGCTTGTAATACAACTCTAGATTTCGAATGTGTAAGTATTTTCTAAAACATGTTGTACCGTTTCAAAGCTGCGGTTGGCAAAAGATCATTGGAATACATTCGAGAAACAATGAGAACTTACAGACCCATCCATAATGAAATAAGAGGCTACTTTTGCTACTTTCCCTCTAGCTGCCACTAGTTTCTCATGAAACATCTTTCCCCTACGGAGCATGATATCCTTGCATTCTGCAATCGACTAATTACAACCAAGAAAAGAACACGTAAATAATATGGAAGTAGTCGTTGTTGAATAAGGTACATTCGAAATGCTTCGCAACGAGGAATTTACTAACAACTTTACCGAAGTATCTAACGTTGCTAAGGTGATAAAACGTAGAAAAAGTTCGCTGCCAGATGCGATGGCAGTGACAGGATTATCCGTGGATCTCATTGCGTCTATCGCATTTTGTAGACAATACCTAAGCTCTTGGACGGTCTCGGCTACGATCAGAGAAAATATGTCGGTAAATCTGGTGGTCGTTTCGATCGAGAACATATTTTCATAAAATGCACTTACACTTTGAGAACTGTAGAACATTCAGTAACGTTCGTATGGCAGCCACTCCAGCGGAAACATCTTTCTCGTTTTTAATAATACCATTGAAGTATTCACATATTTCTGGAGCATTCGATAAAAATATAAATTGTTAAAGATTCCTTTAGTTGACTCGACGAATCGTTCAACGATCAACAGCGGAAATTTCACCTTGTTTATCCATAATTATGGTCTCCTTTGTTCAATTAGAAACACACCGTCTGTGTTTTATTGCGAAAATTCAAAAATATTGTTTAAACTCAAACAGGTTACGAACACCGTTGACCGATCCTTGTAGGTTAGGTTCAATAATGACACCACACGCGTTTACATCATCGTCGATCACTGATCACTGATTACATAGTACACCAGACAGTTTGGCGACTGTGGCAACATTCAGGCAAGACTCACCAATGTGAAGTTGTTGTTTTATTTAACATGTTTTGAACGTTATCAAAATAGAAAATGTTTATTCGACAGAATGTTTTCATAGAAGAAAGATCAAAGAATTGAGTTTTGTCCTTATTCACTTTTATCCTTAGACCATATATAGATCCGGCTTCGGATAACTTGCCATGTTCCAAGATTACTGTATCTATCAAATGACGGATGTGGACAAAGTGCTATAGTCTGTTGAAAAGTCGCAGTACCACGAAACCAATGTGCACCTAGAGGGGAAAGTGAAAATCGTTGTATATAACATATATTTTATTTCAATACTCGTTCTTTTTTATTTTACTCTTATTATTTCAAATTATAATTTGGAAAAAGTTAAATTTCAACGTAGATGTTGATAATATGAAATCTGTATTTATTTCCTCACAACTTACTTTCTTTAAAAAAAAATATAGGATTCCTTACTTATTTACTTTATTTGAAAAAAAGCAATAGTATTTTTCACTTGCTTATTTTATTTAAAAAAATGAACCTATGCACCCGTAAAGGTAGCATTTTCAAGAGAATGCGTTCTGAGATGTTGGCTGCCATGGTGTTCCATAAAATTGAACACTACTGCAACTTGCACATTAGCAGCACTGCCTACCAGTACACTGTGCCGCGACGTAAAATTGTGAATCTGATTCACACGGAGGTTACTCCGATTTTAACAGATTTCGATCATGCCGATTGATGTATTTAGTTGACAACAATTTGACAACTTATCCGTAGTTAAGTTCGCATCGTGATCCACAGCTCACGTATGTACAGACTACGGTTTTTATTGACACTATAGTTTAGTTTCTCCTGTCATTGCATTTCGTTTTTTGCAAGTTTATATTCTTGTATAACACGTCGTCAAGATCCTCGAGCGGCATCATGAAGTTATACACAGACGTGTACGATAAATTGTATTTGTAAGTGTACTCCACATATATTCTTCACGAACATTGCAATCTGCTGACAGACAGCCTTGCTCGCTCGTCACTTTCATTTTATAATATATTCTCGTTTCTAGATACATAACACCCGAGAAGTTCTATGTAGAACCTGTCGGAACTAAAGTGCTGCTTGTAGTTGATAGAGTGAGTCAGCAAATTTATACTCAAGGTAATTAATGTTCTACCGTAGAATTAACGTTTACGGTATGTTCGTTTGATAGTTCTGACACTTTTGTTCTAGCTGGTACAGCCAGTCAAATTCCATCGACTGCGAGTCGTAGAAAGATATGGGGTATAATAGGAACTATAAGGCTGTTGGCTTGTCGTTATCTTATAATCATTACGGAGGCTGTGGAAATCGGAACCATAGCAGGCCACCAAATTTATAAAATAGTTGAAACAGAAGTGATACCGTATACAAAATCTTCGCTGCATCTCAGCGAGAAGCAAACGCAAAGCAATTCCACGTATTTGGAGATGATCAAATCTGTCTTGAATACGCCGCATTTCTATTTTAGTTATACGTATGACCTCAGTCATACAATGCAAAGACTTCATAATACACCACCAGAGTTCTTAGAGGTTTTTATCCTTCTATCAGTTAATACTAGACGATCAGTCTTGTTTGGAAATGCATTGTTTTTATATTTTATAGATGCCGCTTCACGATAGAGCAGATCTGAGGTTTGTATGGAACACTTATCTTATGCAAGATCTAACTTCAAGACCAGAGCAGTACAAGTTTTGCCTGCCGATTATACATGGATGTATCCTTGAACGAAAACACTTCATTTGTATGATAGTTTCACGACATCTGTACTATTCTTAACAATTTGCACAGTTGTGTCATTGAACACTATCACCGTAACTGGTAGTACATCGTTCAATCTGGGCATCGTGTCTAGACGAAATGTACATCGCGCGGGAACAAGATTATTTTCGCGTGGTATAGATTCTACGGGTAATGTTTCGAACTATGTGGAAACGGAACAATTGATCGAATACAACGGACATCGCATATCTTTTGTACAAACGCGCGGTTCTATACCATTGTTCTGGTATCAGGCACCGAATTTAAAATACAAACCTAAACCACAATTGAGCACCCACGAGGATCATCAAACTGCTTGTGCTCGGCATTTAGAAGCTCAAATATTCCATTATGGAAAGCAAATCTTGATCAATTTGGTAAGACATTATTTTCGTTTGTAAAACAATGCATTGTTTTTAGTTATCGCTGACTAAATTGTATCTTCTCGCACAGATTGATCAGCATGGTCTAGAAGCTCCACTGGAGAAAGCGTATCAGAACGTAGTGCAACGAATTAACAATCAAAATGTTCACTACGAAGGTTTTGATTTCCATGCCGAATGCGGGCGACTCAGATGGAACCGATTGAATCTATTACTCGACAGATTAGCTCCTGAATTGGAACAGATGGGTTACTTCTTCCTCCTGTCGGATGGAACGTTGTTGACTGCACAGGACGGTGTTTTCCGCACAAACTGTATTGATTGTCTTGATAGAACCAATGTCGTTCAAAGCATGATAGCGAAAAGGATTCTCAACGATGCCCTGTCGAGATTAGAAATCCTTAGGAGGATCGAAGACCATCCTAGCGTTGAAGACCATTTCAAACGGGTAATGATATACTCTTCAGACAATTTCACTTAATGCCAGACGTGTGCGAGAAAATGACCAATATTCCTTTTTGAAATCATCATTTTAGTCCAAAAAGAATCTATTTTCCAAAATTTCATTCGATTCGAAGCATGAACATTTTCGGAAGTACAGCCTGTCACTATTTATTAACGTTCTATTAATTGTAGCCTATAATTTTAATATAATACTTTCAGATTTGGGCTGATAACGCGGATGTGGTAAGTATTCAGTACTCAGGTACCGGTGCACTGAAGACAGACTTCACGCGTACCGGTAAACGCACTAAATTGGGCGCCATGAAAGACGGCATAAATGCATTAACAAGATATTACAAGAACAACTTTACCGATGGCTACAGACAGGTACAGCAATTAGAGTAACTATTTTGAAACAAGACGATTTTGATTTGATGCATTTTATAGGATTCCTTGGATTTATTCTTGGGCCGTTATATTGTCCAAGATGGCGAGTGCACGTCGGTTCAGTGTCCTTTGGAGACCGAAAGAAACTGGCGTTATGTCACGTTCCCGCTGGTGCTTCTTGTGGCATCCTCGATGCTAGTTGCTCACATAATTCTCCCGTCAAGATACACCACTGAGATTTTATTATACATGCTATTTTGGGGTGCCATGGTGGGCGGTACGTTCGCGACCATCATTCACCATGGCAAGCAGTACGTGGACAAACCTAAGCTGCTTTAAGCGTGTTAGTTTTTACAGTTATTGCGCAACACTTTACATTAACACGGAGAAGTTTTGTTATATTGCCTTCTTTGGGATTTTTAACGATATTCGCCATAAGTATTAGGTGTTAGGGGTTCGTTTCCTAATTAGATCGAGAAAACCAGCTAACGATTTACTTTCACGAAATCCGGTCTTGCACAGCTGTGTTGCATTTTACATTTTGGCAACTGTTACTCGTTTAAGCGGTATTAGAGGAAGTAAATTTTTATTGATGTACATAGATTTAAAATCGTAGTTGATCTTTCCAATTGATTGTTGACACTCGCGCGTTCCCATGTAAGTAGAGTAATATATAATCTGCGAGGTTAGTTTATGTATTTCGAGGAATTCTTGAAAAAACGTTGCGAAAGATTCAATTTCGTCCTGGGCAAACATTTATCTGACTAGAGAAACGTTCGATGCATGGTATTGGGTTGGAAAGAAAGTTCGTAGCGTTTTCAAATTAAGAATCGATGATACAATTCAGATATTTGTTCAATATAACGCGAGAAGTTATCTCGCAAATGGCAAAAAGTAATAGAACATAGTGAAAAATATGTTATTGAATAATTCAATTTTAATTTACAATCGCTACAAACTTTCGTTCCAACCTAATACTTATCATTTCCGGGCAGCCTGCGGGTATCAATTGTTACACTTGAACGGTGCAGGCGACCGTTCGAACGGTAGGTAAATTCTATTTACAGTGTAAACGAAGTCTCACGAGGGTACTAGTAGCGAATACAGATCTGCTCGACTAAAGAGCAAGTTTCTCGAGGAAGTAATGCGATCCGGTGATTCCCGAAGAGGGACCTAGTCAGATTACTGAATTCTCTCTATATGGCAAAACGAGAAGGTGCGACCGTCGAACCAAAACGTGTGCTATTCTTAAAACTCTGTCTATGCATGTAGCGGCCACGATTTTCAATTACGATTAATCCGTCTAGATGTAACGAAAGATCTAGGTGAACGTTCTAGTGAAAAAATATTTTTTAATAATTAAGAAGCAATTTTTCGTACTAAGAATAACTTGTTCAGTTGGTAATTGATATACATCAATAAAATTCGTGTTTTCTCTCTTTCAAGAATGTGTGTGTGTGCGTGTGTATTCCAAATGTTCTATACGATGTAGCCAGAGTAAGTAGATTTTAGATCAAAGTCTACGATTCGCTCGGATGATGCTATTCCCTGGGCGTTTAATTATTAATTAAAGGTGCCATCCGTTTGCTTACCCGTCCGCATCCATTAGACGTATTCGGTTCCAATTAGAGGATCGTTGTTTACGTTCGGCTACAGACGCGCTCTATTTGCTTCGGAGTTCAATTTACGTCTCCTGACGTGCTCGCGAAATACAGGGAAAACATAAGTCCTTTGGACTCCGATATTCAGACCCGATGTAAGACAATTAATTCATGGGGAGAGCCTGGTTTAGGGTAGGTGAAAATGCGACGGCTTTTTTTAAGGAACTTTAAAAAATATGAAGCCAATTCTGTTGAAAAAATCGGTGGATGGTAACTTGTTTCATTTTGATTATTCGATATTATAATAACGAAATAGTTTTTTTTTTAAATTGCTGTTATATTGATGTTTCTAGAAAAAACGAATTTCTTTTCCATATATATAACATGAAAGAAGGCGAAGTCATAAGAAATATTAGTATTTTAAAATTTTTCTAATTTTTTTATCTCGGCGACGCACAACTGTTTCACAAGCTGTATCTTTTTAGAATTTTGAAGACATAATGTGTGTGTTACTATTGTCTGAAGTAGAGAAGTCTATATTTTAAAAATTGGTAAACCAGGCTCCCTCTTCGAGGTTCTATTTTTACTCGAAATAATCTAAAGATCCATAAGTGCTGGAAGTGTGAGAGTACACTTGGAGACCACCGGAAGTACCCTTCAAAAACTCTTGGGGGTTTGAATGGAATTTGCGAACGAGCCGAAAAGGGGACCGATAAAGCGAGCTGGTGGCCGGCACCTGTTTTTTTGGTCGTTTTCTTTGGACGTCGAAGTAGAAGATCCCGATGGCAAGAGAAATGGTAATAAAATCGATGCCCTGAATCCGCAGCCGGTTTGTAATTGAATCAAATTAATCACCCTCATCGATCCCGAGTCTGCACTGGCGGCGTCACTGTGGCAGCGCGCCGCTTACCATCTCCAATTAATAGCAGAAAGCTCCACGTTTCGTTGGAACTTTATAAAACGAATCCAATTACGGGCGACCGTTTGTCAAAGGCTCAAAGCCACGGAAAGTTTTACCTCGGTTCGGAAATGACATCGCCCGGCTGTTTTCCTTTCCCCGTTCTGTCAATAGGAATAAACGAGGAGTCGACGGATGCATGATTCTTATCAACGGCATTAAAAGTCAGCTAGGAGATCCGTGCTGTACGCAGCTTCACCCGCGCTGTTCCTGGACACGCATTTCTCAATCTGGAGGGATACAAAGTTCATTCTTTTGTTAGAGGTCTTTCGGAGAAATATTAATAGATTTTTGTAACATTAAAATATTTGTATTTAGTTTAACCGATTAGTATTCAAGCTTGTATTGTTTCAACAATATTTTAACTAATTTTTACCCTCATTTAGGGGGTCTGTTTAACGAAACTGCTGCTGTTTCTTCCACTTTCTAGTTTAATTTCATTTACTTTAATAATTAACCATAGTTTAAATATGTTTCGGTAACAATAACAATATGTGCACCCGGACAGATGGCACAAAAATCAATTGCCATAGTTCACTTATGGCGAATTAAATGGTGATATTAAATCCAACTTGCTTCAACAATAACTCTTTAATTATTCATTTTCAAGGGTACACTTGTATGACATTATTTACGTAGAATCACGTTTTGAATCAAATTTCAATTACATATTTAGGACGAAGTCATTCCTGCGAGGGTAGCTTTTTAAGGATAGTTTACGGGTCTACGACTCAAAAAAGCCATGAAAACTGATCCGTTTTTAATTAATGGCGTACATTTAAAAGGTGCAATGAATTTAGTCCGCGTTTTCGGCCACTTTGCCGAACCACTCTGTTCGCCGGTTTCTCGATCGGCGAACTCGCGATCCTTGTTGAATTTAGGCGTGAATTGCGCTCGATTTTCGCGCGTGTACATGCGTACGTGTGTGATCGTGCACGTATGCGGTGTACGTACGTCGGTTACGTACCTACTTACGGCAGGTTCCGTGATACATGGAGGTCGCACCTAAATTTCCCTCGAGAGTCATACGTCTCACCGACCTCTCGGCAACCCTCTCCATTTTCCCATTCTCCCTTCTCCGTTTCTCTACCACCTTTCCGACTTTCTCTTCTTCCCTTCGTCTTTCCTAGGTCCCGTTGCTTCACTCTTTCTCTTTCGACCGTGCAATAACTTTTGTTGTCTTCGTGATAAAGATATGCAGTACACCAAATTTTCGGGTGAGGTGATCACCGAGGGAACGCCGAACAAACCATAACTCAAAATTCATCCAATGTATCAAACGTTGGTATGAAAACCAATAGATTCTTAAAAATGCTTACTATCCCTTTACGAAATTATTTCAAATTGCAAATATCAGGTTGTCCTAAAAGTTTCTTTCGGAACCGAGGCGCCACTAAAAATTGCTGTAGCATTATTCAAAAGATATTGTTTAGATTATTAAATATATCGGTATCTAATCAATTACTAAACATTTATAATTATGATCATTCGTATAATTCAAATTGTACATCCCCACGATGAAAATGAAAAACCAATACAAGACGAGATTGTATTAAAACATGGCTGTTTTTATCGTTCATAAACAGTGTGATTTCAATAATATGATCATACATATAATTAAAATTGTACATCCTTACTATGAAAATGAAAAACCAATACAAGACGAGATTGTATTAAAACAAGGCTGTTTTTATCGTTCATAAACAGTGTGATTTCAATAATATCATACATGTAATTAAAATTGTACATCCTTACTATGAAAATGATAAATTGAGGCAAGACGAGTTTAGATTAAAACGATACTGTTTATATCACTCGTAAACAATGTAATTCCAATATAATAATATGATACGATCCAACCAATAAATAAAATAACATAGAGCAACAAAACAACACGAAGAAGTTGTGTAGAAATTGCCTGAAAATATTTAAAATGCCCCCGCATCATCACCGCTACCATAAGCCCGACGCCATTTGCGACGAAACAAGTCGTCGCGAGTCGCTTCATTACGGTAAATCCGCATGACTGGGAGCAGCCCTCGATTCGAGTCATTATATATGAATATAATTACCGTGGCTGGTAATTATTTTGAGAATCTGCTGACAGTATATTGACATTTCCCCTTGGAAAGCCTCGCACAAACAACGGGATGGATTACGCGAGCGTCGAAGAATTAAAACCACCCTCGTGTTCAGGCAGCGGTCGCTAGAGAGGGGTGGCTCGAATATTTTCGCGAGCTGCGAACGACGCATCGCCGCTTCTTTTTTTTCTCTTCCTTTTCCAAAGCCGAGAGAAAGAAAGAGATAGGCTGTCCTCTTCTCGGCCCTTGTTCTCTCTCATAAAAGTTAATAAGCCGGCCGGGGGTAGGTTCGTCGATCCCGAGGAAATTGCGGGAGACCAACGCGCCTTCCTCGCGACGTTTTATGCTGCTGTTCCATTCGCCGTTATGACCGACCTTCTCCGTCCTGTTCCTCTGTTTTCCACTATTTTCCACCCCCTTTTCACCCGTCTCTTCGCCGCCCCCGCGTTTCTTTTACTGCCCCTCCGTGCAACTGTCTTCGCGAGAGCATCCCCCCTCAAGAAAGGGTGACACGCATAAAAGCGGACGAACTCGTTCCAGCTAGGAATCCACTCTTCGGCGAGCCACTTCGCGTTAATAACTTTCGGACGCAACGAAATCCCCTGCGTCTACACCCTCTCCTTTTCGCGGAATACTCGATTACCCGAGCGACCGGCCCTCCCTCTGAAACCAATTAGCGGCGAAAAACATGCGTCGCGGGTTGGTACAGGGTGTTAAGAAATGTTCGGTCTCGGCAAGCATAGGCGTATTCTACATCTTCGCATCGATGGAGATCTGTAAAAAAAGTTGCCGCAAAATCGTCTTTGAACTTGAATTTCAAGGTAATTTTTTTATTGTATTGTATCCTACGCATCATGAGAATAAAAAGTGTCAAAGGAACTATGGGTCAAACTTGACTTTAAATTGACACTTTTTATCCTCATTATGCTTAGAAAACAATGCAATAAAAAAAATTTGACCTTGAAATTCAAGGTCAAGGACAATTTTGCGGCAACTTTTTTTTACAGATCTCCATCGATCCGAAGATGTAGAATACGCCTATGCTTGCCGAGACCAAACATTTCTTAACACCCTGTACATTGTGTGGCAAAATGATAGAACTCGAGATTTCTTTCTATACGTTATTTCAGAATACGTTCACCCCTTGCACTACGATTTATTTCACGATTTCAGCGGCTAGGTTTTTTGTAGTTTGTAATTTCCGGAAAAAGAGGAGAAAATTTATTGTATGCCTACAAGTTCTCCAATAGCTTGTGTTGACAAAACAAAATCGAATTTTATTTCGGTTCAAGGGAGTAGACTACTTTTTCCAGGATTGACAAGGGTGCGGGATTCGCGGTCTTATTTTTCGATACTACAAAAATGTTTTTTTTTTCAGTAGTAAAAAATGCTAGATAGAAGATCAATCTAGGCCGCTATCGCCCTCAAAAGTCCTATTTTTTCGTTCACAAACAATATTTCAACTAAGAAATACAAATATTTCTCACAACTGTGTTACATATGTTTCAGTTGAAACAGTAAAGTATTAGTTTAAATATTTAGTAGAAATATTTTTCACGAAGCTATTTTCACTATTTTCGAATCTACTGTATGACACCTCGAATAGCATCAGATGTACTCTTACAATTTTTATACGGCATTAAAAAAGGTACTTCAGTGTTAATTAATAAAATTTGTTACCGACGGTGTTGCCGGACGTTGTAGCTCTAATCAATGTATAAAGCAACATGAATTATTCATACACTGTTAAGTTAATTGAAGCCACGACTACCTGAGCATGTTTAACGAAGAAAAAATTTAAAACGGTGAAAAGATTAAAAGAATTCGAAGATGACGACGCAACGCGATAAAATAAATAAACAAAGCAAGGACCGGAAATCTTTATTTTGCATAAAGATCCGCAGTCTAGTAACGGACCAGCAGTCTGTGCGAACCGGCCTTTACTCAAACGGCCGTTTAATCGGATTAATTGCGCAAACGGTTTCCTAAATACCGCTGCATTTTGCAATGTATTACGCGGAGAAAAAATGCTGCGGCACTCCGGAAAATAATCCACTCGACGCCGGGGCGACGGTTTCGCGTAGCCGGTTAATTTTGTCCGCCCGCGGTGTCTATTTATTTAGCAAAGTTTTTTCTTGTTCGTGCTCGCATCTCGCGAAAACTGCAAACTTTAATGTACTTTGAGGGATTCTTCCCGTTCCGGTGTCTTCCACCTTGGCCACCGTTGGAGATTTTCTCCGTGGAATTATTACGTGCGACGATTGCCACGCGAACGAAACGAATTTACCGCATTTCCCATCCGCCCCTCCGAGTCTGGAACCGCACACCGGTCTCTCTTTCTCGACCCGCGAGAGCAGCCTGTCCATTCAAAAATTTAATCCGTGTCCACTTTGATCATGCCACGGAATCGATGCGTGTTGAATGCCAAACGATTCGGAACGACGAAGGATGTGGGATCCTTTAAATCATTCATAGGACTGCCGACCGCTTCTCTTTTCTCCGCTTTTGAGAACTCGCGCGGAAACGTTTCCAGTCCAATTTCAAATGGATAGTTCCAACCTCGCACGATGTTAACGTGTTCCCTGCCACGGCCATTCTTCGTGCCGTATACTGGACCACAATCGCCAGGTGAAGTGAGGGAGTACGAATCGAGGGGAAGAGAAAAAGTTACCCTCTCTCACTCGTTCATCCTTCTATTCACAGTTCTTTCACGGTTTTTATGAATTATCTAGCGTTCATGAATATTTGTACTCAAGGTCACACGAAGGTCATTGCGTTATAGGTGATTGGGTACATCTTGACCTCACCTGAATTAATGTATTTTGCGCTCCACGTTTCTCGTTTGAACTCCCACAAGTATTTTCACAACTATCCAAAATTCACAATCACAAATTTTCAGGACTATCCGTATGAGGTTAGGAATCTGTATGGTACTAGGAAAAATTATTTTATACTTTTTAGTTTGTTTTTAAAAACGTGGTATTTTTAAAAATTTATTTTTATTTAAATAATTGTTTTCTGCTTTTTAGTCTTGTATTAATACTTGTATCACTCTTTATTAATACTTTGTATACTCACTAAGCTTACTGTAAATTTCACTTGGTAAACAAACCGATGATGCACTACCGGTCGCGATCGTTGCGCGATGACGTACTACACTACCGATGATTCGCGCGTCGGGGCGAAATGGGTCCGTGGAGTGGGGACGAGTCAGAGTACGCACGCATAGTAAAGTAGAGAGGGTTGTCGAGCGAAGTGGGGATCGCTGAACGCGTTGACGTAGTTCGCGTGGGTATGAAAAGGTAAATATTTAATTATTATTTTCTCCGAAACGGTAAGACTTTTTGAAATTTTTTTTTTAATAATACATTGTCATCCAGTTCTGAGCCATGTATCCAATTTCAAGTCTCTAACTTATCAGGAAGTTAGTTTAAAACAGACAAACAGACAAACAAGAAAGCGAGCTAATAAAAACGTAGTAAAATGGAAAATTGCATAAACATCCGCAGTCTGTGGATCGAGACCTACTTCAAGATCCAGAAAATAGGGGTTAAGAGCAGCGTAGTAGCAATTTTTGTTTTTTATTCTTACTTTTCGTTAGGATTTTATGTTATATAGATAAAAGTTAGTATTTTAGGTTTAGGCTAAGGCGTATAAGACGTAAATTTAAGCGTACAAGTATAAATAGTTAATAGAGTTTTTCTTTTCACGTTACAGTGAGAAATAAAGTAAAAGACCCAGTTCCTTCACGGTAATCGCAATTACAACCATGCGCAACGTCAATAACAGCGTTTAGGGAAGAAGCGTCGCTTCTGGCACGGACTGTTCACGGTCCAATTTATTATTCCGGTTGTGCTCGACGCACAGATGTGTCCCATCGACGCAAATTACGGGAGCCGCGACGTTATTTCTCCAAAAATATGCAACGCCAAACTATCCACCCCCACCCCTGGCGAGCCATCCCGTCGGTGTTCAACGGTATCGTGCGTTTTATTAGACATTACAAATAACGTATGCATGGAACGTCGCGTAATTTCAGTAAGACGAATTCCCGCAAAAAAAATTGTGCGCAATCTTGGCACGCTCGCACCCCCGCGATATACGGGAATTCCGGGGTCAAACGGGGGTTTTTATTAAACGCGAAACAGTCGGGGCTGAATGTCCAGGGTGGGTCAGGGGATAGATAAACGTCGGCACGGCTTTATTATGCTTTTTAATATCATCTCGAGAACACGCGAACCGTGTAATTACGGTGATGCCGTCGGCGAACAGACGTTAACGCGCAATTATTTCGTTGGTATCGTTTCGCGGAAAGCTCGCGTAATCTTTCATGCGAGATAGGAATCATAAATAGTCAATGAGCCGGAGGGAAGCGGGAAATTGGCGATAATTTAAATAAAACGTAAATAAATAAGTATTGTACAAAACTGAAAATTCGTTTTCTTTCTATTTTGGCGATTTTCTCCGAAATGCTTCCCCTACATGCTTCTGAAGTTTTGCCATTTAATTGTGTTTGTTGATTATCGATCGTAGGGTAGTTTATAACAAGAAGTCTAGATGATATCGGCGGAAAGGTTCGATCAGTGTTAACCCTCATCCACACTACGTGGTACCCGGGTACATATTTCAAATTCATTCACATAATATTCAATATTTTTCAATTGATATGTCCTTCATCTTTTGTGACACCTCAAATATACTTTAGATAAATTATTAATATCCTTGGAATTAAACAAAAATTTTATATAACATTTAAAAAAAAACTCCCAAACCTTTTTTTTCGCATTCGCTATGATGAGGGTACCCGGGTACCACAAGGCTCAAGTAGGCAAATTAGATCCTATACAATTGTGATTTATAGTACAACTATTGCGGAAAAGCTCGATAGTAGCGAAGACGTGCCATAAAAAATCTCCAGGTTATCCGGGGCCAGCTATTTATCAGGTATATGCATGAACCTGAGGTAGATGGACCCGTCACGGACCAAGGGTCCTCGCTGGGGCCTGGTAGCGACGATGACGCTACAACAGTATGCAGCAACTTATATGGGTACCCAAGTACCTCTTCATGCAGAATCGTATAAAAAATTACCCTTGTGGATGAGGGTTAAATTAAAGCAATCGTGCTAGTTTGGTTAAACTTTCAACGTTTCGATCCCAATTTTGCCATTTAATAATTCTGACACAGTCAGAAAGTCTTTCTCGCTAGTTACTGATATGTCACCTTTCAGTATAAATACGTTTTCCAAATTGCCTTCTAGCATCCCGTGTATAAGGCAAAGGCCCGCTAGATAGCCTTATTGATGAGTCCTCTAGTGGGTCTAGGACGAAACACCTCCTTCCTTTTCTTTTCCATTGTTATAAATGATCGAACCAGTGCGCGGCGAATAAATATTTGCCATTTAAATTCGGAACAGCCTGTAGATTATACGTATGTCCAAGAGTTTTGTCGCGGAGTGTATCTACCCCAAGCGACCAATGTTACGGTTGTGTAGCGGAGGTTTGTCGATACAATGGACTTCATAGAGGCACGCCGATTCCTCATCCCGTGGCATCGCCTCTCCCGTAGTATTTTTTGTTTCCCCAGAGTACGGGGGAGGGCCGGATGGTTCTCGTTATAGCGTGCTTTCGATTCCGGCCGGCGGATCTCCAATTATATTAGGCACTCGGCCGAACGGCTCGGTTAGTGTTTGATAAACAGTAGTTAGCAACGAGTGCTGATCAAATCCGCTGGATCGTGTCTGGCCGATCGCATTTTTAAATTAAAAGTCAATAGAAAGAGCGGCATATATCGGCTCAATCGGCGCGTGCATTATGAAGTGACAGGCGAGCGCGTTGCAACAGCAGGTCATGCGCGCCGAGAGGATTCGCGGATTCGTGCGTGCATCGACGATTACGCGGATACGATCGTTTTGCGCGCGGCGAAACGCGAGCGTAACACCATGGTGTGGAGCAAACACGGAAATACAGCGACTTCGGGAAACACCATGGGGTGCCCCGAAACGGAAACGTCCGTGGTCGTCAAAGGGTCACGGTGCACCAGCCGACCAAAATCGATCCTTTTTCACCACGTTGGCACCTGTTAGACATCGAGCAACAGGCCTAAAAAGTTGCATCGAGACAGGTACTGTTAAAACAGATTGATCGTCACGCACACTAGCTGATTTAAAAAAAAATAGATTTTTTAAAATACCACGTTCTTAAATTCTTATAAAAGCGGACTAAAAAGTATAAAATAATTTGTTCCTAGTCCCATACAGATTCCTAACTTCGTACAGATAGTCCTGAAAATTTGTGATTGTGAATTTTTAATAACTACGAAAATACTTGTAAGATTTCATAGCTATTCTCTCAATTCCATCCGAGGGGGGGCACAGCACTACTCTCCCCAATCGTCATCGAAGGGCAGGGTGTCCATAAGAGGATTCCTCCACCGCCCTTAAACAAAAAAGGATCTTTGCGCTTCTAAGATCTTCTCTTCTTTTACGTTCTATTTTCTGTTAGTGCTAAGTGGTGTCGGGTTCTCCTTCTATTCTATAAGTTTTAATAAACTGGACATACGGACTTTTCCTGAAACACTAAACTATCAAATTTAGTGTCGTTACTTTCCACCTTCTTCCACAACCCTTCTAATTCCTTTATACTTCTTTATTCTGTTTAGCCCCGGACGAAGAGATCACAGAGGCCCAGGCCAAGAAGAAGAAGGGAAAAAGTGGTAGATCTGGCTCGATGGAGTTCGGCTAATTACCTAGGGTCCCTCGGATTGCGCTCGTCCATTCGAGAGGCCGCCATTTTCTCCGTTGTTGGACCCTTGCAAATGACGACCGCCGAGCAGGACGCACTCGGTAGAGGGGCAAGAGCAAGAGGCGGGAAAGAGGTTTATCGCGTTTTGGACAGGGGGCGTGGGGGCAGGCATCAATTTCGAAGCCGAGGCCGATCCTAGACGGATATTCGCGAGCCCTGTATCGTTTATTTTGATTTGCTGGATTCGTTATCGGCGAACCCGGGATGGGTGCTCCGGATTAAGAGATTTCGACGGGGAATTTATGGCATGGGCTTCTTCGCTGCCAGGGACTTCATAAATACAGCCAGATCGAGCCTCGACCCTGTTTCGCAACCCGGCGGATCCACTTCTTCCTCGTTGCTCGTTGTTACAGTTGTTTGTTGCGACACTCTTGGCTCGTGTAAATTCGCCTGTCAAACGGAAAGGGATTGGCGGAGGACTCCGACGGCGATACCTACTCCATCTTGTCCTTGAACGGTGCTACGGCTCCCACCATCCCCATAAATTTCCGCTTCTTTTACCCCCCGGCAAAATATATTTGAGCGAAGTCGCGAATGCAATTGGCCAACACGTTCACTGTCCCTGAATTTCCACTTGGGTTCTATCATAACTATTAACAATTGAGCCCCTTATTTGAAAAATGGGGTTTTTACAGAAATAGTAAGTATTGAGAATACTTGTTTTGTTTGACACATTAACTTGTGTATGCTTAATAAATTTTACATCCTAAACTGGTATAAGGAAACTGGTATATGTATACGCGATAATCATTCATGTTTACATTAATCTAATAATTTACAGTCTATCACAGTAATATTTCGACATTTTTAAATAATACTACATTTCGATATTTTTTTACAACTCAGAACATTTACTTTTGTAGTAACTGTTGTACATTTATTTATTTATTTAAAATGTTAGCTTTGCATAACGTATGTGTATTCACGCTCTCTATCTAAGTCTATTGTGACTTCATTTATTATAATGTATTTGGAAACTCGTCAACAGTACAATCACAGATAGGATGCAGATGCTAATGTGCAAGTAATTAACTTTTACCTTTAGCGAAGGTTATGTCACGGTTGTTTATTGTTAGTATAGTATAGTTTCTTAATCGTAAACTATGTATACGGAATATGTAAACCACGAATGTTTTACAAAACAAGAATGTTTAACATTTCCCCAGAAAAACCAATTTAACAGATTCCTTTACTTAAAATCTGCTTTTGTTTATCGGAATTGATGAGTAGACTGCAGATCATTGTACAAAATAGAAATTGTCTACATAGATTATAAGAAACAGGAGCAGAGAACTGTTTCTTCGTTTAATCACTTTATAAATTGAATATAATACATTAATATTTTTAATTTCATTTAAGTTTTCCACTGTTTTAACTTCAGTTATGTCTCTCGTTTTCGTTATAAATACATAGAATCCGCAAACTAATAATAATAGTTACAAACGGGCATGAAAAAAATATATATTGGGTGACCTCTGAGTGACTCCAAATTTTTTTTTCGTCGTCTTAATTAATCCTTCCGTAGCGGGAGTGAATTTAATATTTCGGTCCTTGGATTTTTCATCGAATAATGAAAGCAGGAAATTGCACAGCGCGAAAGACGTCAACGATACAGGGAACACACGGCGATGCAGCGCTCATAATTTCCGTTGTGCGGAACAGCCGAAATTACATCTCGCTAATGAATGCGTAAAACCGACTAACACTCCAGCCGAAAGCACTATGCGGGGTTGAACATCCTGCCAACTACAGGGGCTATCTAGTCCATAAGGAGTTGCAGCAGCGGACATTCACTAATTGTAAGCCAAGAGCCTATCACAAACAATGCCCTGGCTTCCTGAACGTA
>CM052326.1:7257073-7267392 GCA_028455615.1 Lasioglossum zephyrum
TAGTCCGTTTTTAAAAACGTGGTATTTTTAAAAATTTATTTTTATTTAAATAATTATTTTCTCCTTTTTACCACGTTTTTAGTCTTGTGTTAATACTTGTATCACTCTTTATTAATACTTTGTATACTCACTAAGCTTACTGTATATTTCACTTGGTAAACAAAGCGATGATGCAATACCGGTTGCGATCGTCGCGCGATGATGTACAACACTACCGATGGTTCGCAAGTCGGGGTGAAATGGGTCCGTGGAGTGGGGACGAGTCAGAGTGCGCACGCATAGTAAAGTAGAGAGGGTTGTCGAGCGAAGTGGGGATCGCTGAACGGGATGACGTAGTTCGCGGGGGGATGAAAAGGTAAATATTTAATTGTTCTTTTATCCGAAACGGTAAGACTTTTAAATTTTTTTTTTGAATAATGCATTGTCATCCAGTTCTGAGCCATGTGTGCAATTTCAAGTCTCTAGCTCATCAGGAAGTTAGTTTAAAATCAATTGCAAAATTTGCCACCGAACAAACGGACAAACAGACAAACAGACAAACAGACAAACAAGAAAGCGAGCTAATAAAAACGTGGTAACGTGGTAAAAAACGTGGTAACGTGGTAAAAAACGTGGTAATAATAAAAACCAGTGTCAGTTGACAGACATTTCACTGTTATTTGACGCGTGTTTACCATTTAAGCCATTCCGTTCTGTAAAAACAATATTTATTCTAGTTTTTTTTCGGTACACATCGGTGCGTTTGAGTTCGGCTGCAAATAAAATTGGCTCAAGCGAGAACAGAAATCACGATACAGCGGTTTTTCAGGCCGTTCAGCGAGTCGTGAATTTACTACGTTCAACGGACCGTGTTATACCTAACGTGTTTACTTTGCGCCGCGGCGTCTCCCACGGAGAAACAAAGCGAGTAGAAAACTGGGAGAAATGGGGAATTAAAGATGGAAGATGGATACAAAGGGCGAGGTTCAGAAACGAACCGAAGGATACGTATATTTGTTTTTCCTCGATGATTCTTCTTAGTGTTTGCTTGGCTTGGGACGGATTTTTTGGAGCGGAATTGTTGAAGAAAACAGATAATAGAATTATAGTTTGTTTTCCAGAGGTAGCTGGAGAGGGTTGATACGTTTTACAGAAAGGGATCGTGCAGACAAAACTAAATAATATTATTTATTTATTAATCTCTGCTTTCCCAGCGAGGAGATGAAGTCTGCCCACATCTGTATCATGGATTGACATTAATATAACATTTATAAGCAGACCAATACCATTTATGAAACCTTAAATGGTTAAGAGAATATGTACTTCGTATGAGAAACTTTATATTTTAAGTTCGAAAATCTACATTTAATATATTGTCTTATTCCATTCTTAATTTACACACTAATTTATTATTTGGTTGGTTGTTTACCAATTTTGTAAATTCTTCAATATTTTCTTTTCATCGACATATTTATGTTTGCAACCGAATTAATTTATTGCTGTTTTGTATTTTGAGGTTGTATTACCTTCTTGAACAAAAGCAAACAGACTTTTCACATTTAAAGAAGAGTAGCCAAGAAGTATTTAAACTGTGGTTCGGACTTAAGGTTGTTCCATATGTTATTACGAAATTATAACAATTTGTAATAATGTATACAAAAGTTGTTTATTGTATAGGTACGAGGTTCACCGGAGGTAAAGCTTAAAAAGACCATAAGTCTTTTATTATCGAACTACATATTTTGTGATCTATGCAGGTCGTTGACACATAACAAAGCTGTCTGTCGCCTTTATGAACACGGATTTAATTTATGCACTATTGTTTGTCGTGTTATTTAATGCACACATAAAGATAGGACGATCTATCTTTTTCCGAAAGTTTATGGCTCGATCATATGGGTCAATGGTCGACGAAAAGATAGGCTTGCTATAAACTATGCTCACTTTTACGAGCTAACGTCTTCCTATAAATATTTCGAAGTTATCAAAGTTACGGTATCCAACAAACTTTAACCCCATTGATTACAAAATCCCTCAGCTTCTGAGAAGTTCAATTTTAAAACATTAGGAATTTCTTGTACTTCAAAGAATTATTGCAAGAAACAATTGTATAAATTTTCTTAAATCAAAACTTATTGTTTAATAGTATTAAAAGAATTAAAATGTGTTTAGATAATGTTTAACCATTATTTGTTATTGGTATTTATTATTATCAATATCAATTGTCATCGATATCAATTGATATGTTAATTGCAGATTATTATTAACACGAATAAATGTTAATAATATTTTTAATAGTAGTAAATAGATTTATTTTATGCCTTTCAGTCTTAAAATGGGAGATACAAATGTTTTTTGGGTCAGTGTGTATTTATCTGAATATTTAAATACTATCTTTACTCTTCTTCCTTTTTTCTATGACTCTCCTCATCCACTCTGTGCCCTCTTTGTCTCCTTTCAGAATTCCTCTCACTTCTTTGTTCGCTCTTTCCAGCTCTTTGCATTCTCTTACCACGTGGCTTAGGGTCTCTGGCTTCTCTTTACATAGTCTGCAGACTCTATCCTTCTCCTTGCTCCAATATTTATTATTCAGTTCCTCATTCCCACATCTAAATCTTGCAATCGTACTTTGA
This sequence comes from Lasioglossum zephyrum, assembly GCA_028455615.1. Classification (NCBI taxonomy): domain Eukaryota; kingdom Metazoa; phylum Arthropoda; class Insecta; order Hymenoptera; family Halictidae; genus Lasioglossum; species Lasioglossum zephyrum. Next base: position 7,259,686 of record CM052326.1, read on the forward strand.
TCTCTGCCCTCGTATGATTTGCATAGGTATCCTGCCATCTGATCTTCCCTAATTTCTCTATAATGATTGTTGTATCTGCTTTTTATTATTTTATCACATTGCCATTGTAGCTGTTATGTACTATACATATATTTACAATATTATCATTAATTATTATACACATTATTATGCAAATTACTATATTAAATCATTAAAAAAATATACTTTATATCTCTTAGGAGATTAATTTAATTAAAATAAATATTAATTTCTTAAATAATTAACCTCTTCTGGTATATAATTACACCATAATTGCCAGTTACACGATTATTGCATAATTGATTATCGAGTAATAACAGTTTGTTTCCTAGCATTCTAAGAGCGTTAAAAAATTGTTTTCGTAGAGAAGCATGTTTCAGGAGCTTTAGGTAGTGCATTTAAGTCAGGCAAGTATTCGCTCGCGTCTCGCAAACCGTTTTCCGTCGAGTTTGCAGCCGTAGAGTGACAAAGCTACTTGCTACTAATTCACCAACTATTTCCATCAATAACTAGCTAACGACAACCACCTTTGTTGTTTCGTTATTCAGCCGGGGAATAGTTCTTTGTGAAACCGGCGAAGAAAACAAGGAACTTTAGCTGCCGCTTTGCCGAACGCTTCTTGCACACGTGCTACCGCAAGTACCCCTCTGTATGGGGTTTAACGTCTGGTAAACACGGCTCTTTAACTAACCCCAGACGAGCAAATTTAATGGACCAAAGTCAAAGGAACGAGGTGGTTGTATAACGGAACTAGCTCGTCCAGTTTCTGATTAAGGTATGAAGTGCTCGGTTTCTGTGTCTTAATAAGCTCCCATTCCATTGTACTGACATTTTCGCCTAGCTTTCGGTCACACGTTACACGTTGCCGTATAACTTATTTGCCCTCCGAGCATTTTCTCTATGGTACCAACTAACTACAATTTTTATACCGAAAATCTTAAAAATCAAATACTTTCGCAGAAGATATTAATTAATTATTAGACGGATAATTTTGCTTAAATTCTAATTCGAATTTTCATAGGAGCTTCAATATACTGGTTTCGGATTATTAGAACCATTAACACTAACAAGAATGTGTCTATCGAAATTTTTAAACATTTTGTAAATAATATATATCCAAATGTATATAGTTTTAATCATCGTGAATTAAAAATATTAGAACCCGCAAATCTAATGTTGAAGTAAGAAAGAAATTTTTGTTTACCCCCTCCAGACTCGCCAGATTTTTGTCCCCACTCTATCTTCCCCTACCACGACGCCATTCTCCCACGCCTAATCTGGTACCGGCGCAGAGAGGGTAAGAAGGAAATAGTTCTTTTGTTCTCGTAGTGGTAAGAGCAATGTGTGACGATTGCAATATTCTTTGGACGATCTCCAATGCGGTCTCTATAAACGGTCCACGGCGATGAACCCAGCCTCAGTATAGATCACTAGATCGTGAAGTTACACCCCTGGTCGAAAAGATAGTACACGTGTTTTAGCAAACAGTTCTCAAGCTTACATTCAGAAATTCTTCAAAAGCTATTCGTGATATTTAAATATTGTAAATATATATTATAGTAACACGCCGATATTAATGAAATTTTTGTACGAATTTTTTGTTCACACATTTGTAATATTTAAGGGGGTGAAAATAGCTCCCTGGGTTGGGGTTGAAAAATTTATTTTGTTAAATATCTCCGAAAGTATCAAGCCAAAACGGAAATTTTAAAATCGAATTCGTGATATAGAAAATAATTTGTTGAAAAAGTATGTTGAAAATTAATTTTTGTTTGCAAAATTTTTTTGTAAGACGTCTACGTACCTTGAACAAGAAAATATTGAAAACAGTTATATTATGTTTCAAAGGAAACTCACAGCCACAGCATATCAACACGAATTCTTTACATTTTTAAAAAATTGTTCAGATTTTTCAAAAAATTAGTTACACCAAAAGATTCGTCATTCAAAAACGAATTAGACTTTGAAATTCCTTAGATTTGAAATTCTTAGATTTGTCAACCCCAACATTGAAGGATATTTTCATCCCCTTAACACGAATGTCGACAGCTAATAAAATACGTGTCAAATATTCATTTGAGTTCTACATATATCGTTCAAAAATTCAATTACAATCGGCGGGGTACCTCCTTTGTTAGATCTATAAATCGCATATCTTAAATTTTCATTATATGCCCAGATGAAAAAGTTAATTAAATTCATTCGTTTTATACCTAATAAACCGATGCTTTTAACAGCTAAAAAAAGTTCAGGTCGTCTGATCCAATTTTGGAAAAGTTATTAATTTTTAAGGACGTTCGCTTAATTTTCTCCCGGATCATATCTGCTGTGATAGAGTGTGCTAAATTTACTTGTTGTCTGTGAAATGTGAGAGGATTGGGAAATTAATTAACATCATAAATCTTTTAGTTCTCTCAGCGGTTGTTAAGTATCAACGTGTAAAGTCGTCACACGAGAATATTCACTGTCTATATCAACCACAGTACGCTCGTATATTTTGAATTATAAATCGTAGTACTGGGTACACAGTAATTAATACGACTCTTTTTCTTCCGCGCAGTAATACGTACAAAATGTTCTCGATTTTATTTTTTAATATTTTCTTATGTTGTATCAGATTCTGAGGGTCGCCAATTTTTTTTGTATTCAGCACACATCATTCTTCCACAAAATGCTTACACATATTATGAATTCATGATCAATTCGGAATAATCTATCTATCTATACAAAAAAAATTAAATACTGTTCCTTCTATCGATTTGGCTAAATTAAAAAAAAAATGTTCGTAATAGTCCGACTAAGGGACTATTAGTTAATATTAAAATATAGTATGCTGAAATCATGATACCGCAATAATCGGTACAGTTATCCTAGCAAGTGGAACATAAGATGAGGCAATTCGAACGTTTGCGAACTGAATCACTTGAATAGCAATCGAACGAACGCTTTCGTTCTGCCGGGGCTTCCCTCAGCTTTCGGGTCACTGTTTCCCTAGTATCAGTCACAGCGATGATGATGTACACGTGTTCCGTGGAATGTGCTGGTCTCGAGTTGTTCGGTTATCAGCCGTTTTGGCACTTCGGATAATCTAATCTCTCTCCATTACTCAAGAAACTGGGACATGTCAATCGATGCTGGAGCCTCGTGCTTTTCATCGCGGGAGTTTCGCTGATTTTCGCGTGGAGAATCTCTCTGGAGACATTATGCCATTTTCCGTGGCGCGATGGAGTCTGCTGTGTTGCTTGTTGGCGTGCTGTTCGGCGACCATCAACGGAGGCAATCCCGGGCAAAAGCTGCGGATTCTCAGCGTTTTCGGTCACGCTGGGAAAAGCCACTTCGACGTCTTCAAGCCGTTGCTGCTGGAGCTGGCGCGTCGTGGACATAATCTGACAGTGATCTCATACTTTCCAAGAACCAAGGCAGACATGACAGCAGAGCCTTTACCGAATTACAAGGACATCAGTTTGCTAACCGAAAGGTCAACTGTGCGGGTCAACGTGGTCGACCTGCGAGCTGTGGACCACTCCTTCCTGCGGCTGTTCAAAGCAGTGTTCCGGATGAACATGCTGGCATTGCAAGATTGCGAAGCAAACTTTAACAATTCCCATGTGAAGGACTTCATCATATCCCGAGAAGAGTTCGATCTAGTGATCACAGAGAGCTTCAACACCCATTGCTTTCTCGCTATGTTTCACTGGATCGACGCGCCTTTCATTCAGATGTCCACTCATCAGCTGATGCCTTGGGTCCACGAAGAGCTGGGCATCTCTCACGAAGCATCATACAAACCTGCCATGTTCTCCCACGTCTCAAGGCCAGTTGGTTTCCTAGGCAGAATGAAGAACGTGTTTGCGGTATGGCTCTTTACAACGACCGCTGACACGATGTATCGATGGCGCGATCAGAAAATTGTGGAGGACGTCTTCGGTCCTGGTATCCCAGATTTGACGGAGAAAAGCAGAGATGCTGCGTTGACGCTGGTGAATACGCACTTCAGTCTACACGGTGCTCAACCGTACCCTCCGAACGTCGTGGAGATCGGTGGGATGCATATTCCACAGAAAATCAATCCCCTGCCTAAGGATATCAAGAAGTTCCTCGATGAGGCTACCGAAGGTGTATTGTACTTCAATCTCGGCTCGATGGTCAAGACAGCTACCATGCCCGACGATAAACTGACAGTTCTGCTGAACGTGCTAGCTTCTTTACCCAGGAAAGTGATCTGGAAGTGGGAAGCCGACGATCTGCCCAAGAAACTTGACAACGTCCTTGCGAAGAAGTGGCTCCCTCAGTTCGACGTTCTGAGTAAGTAGAGGTGTTTTCATGTCGGTGCTGTTTTTGTTTGAAGACGTGGCGCACCCAGATTGGGGAGCTAAGGGGGCCAAGTCCTCCGCCCCCAAGAAAAAGGAAACAAAACACTGGACAATTAGCTAAAACTTGTTGAATTAAATAATTTCATCAGTTGTGCTGAATTATGCTATGTTTGTCCTATATTGCGCTCGACTATTACAACTATAACATAAAAATATTTAAAAATAACAATATAGCACAATGCAGCTCAACTGATGAAATTATTTAATTTAACAAGTGGGGGGCTAACTTCTAAGAGGCTAGAATAGCTGCTTCCTATCCAATTTTGATGATTTTTGGATATGTTATATGTAAAACTAAACAATTTGAAGAACTTTTCATGACAGATTTCGTTGACAGATAGTTTTGCTAATAAAAAGGCATTTTATTCTACTCGCCCCCCCTCCTCTCAAGATTAAATCTGGGGTGCGCCACTGGTGTGGAGACGTGGTCGTGAAATGATAGAGACCGCAGGGTCGAAGTATCTAGACTAGGCTAGATCAGGTTACTAAGAGGGCTTCTCTACGTTTTCATACTTTAACTGCCTTGGCGCACATTCAACCCCATTCATAAGTCTTTGGATACCCACTTCGGTGAATGAGCGATGGGACAGAACGATCTCTTGGTTGTATTAACACTTTGCTTACCGGTAGCCTATTAATAGGCTTTTCAATAATTGTGCTGCACCAGATGGAAGCTTAAAAATCTTTTTTGACACAATAATCCTAAAGGATTATTTTCGTTCGCCGAATTTTTAGGATCAACATAACGACAACGCGGCCGTCACAGTGTTTGTACAATGTTTAGTACTTACGATACGAATAGTTTTGGGAATGTGTTTTTGGTCGACCTCGACCGCTGGCTGTTACGAATGGCCTCTTTATAAATAGATCATGTCTGTATCAGTCGAGCTACTGAATAACACATGATCGTCGATCTGAGAAGCGAAGCGGTTTCTGAATCATCGTTGATATTGAACTCTCGATCGTAGCTGATGGATGAAACATGTTCTCAATATGTTTAGCTTAACAATTGAATATAAGAGTGTTTGTAATTTTTACGATTTACAAGAATTGTTCAAAATTACGATACGCTTATATGTCCTAAAGGGGTATCACCTATATCATCTTGCATTGAAAAATATTTTTCAATTCTTCTTTTGATTGAAGATATTATTTTAAAACTTTTTTGAAAGGAACTAAGGAAAGTCTGTGTTTATGCTTCTATATTCTATCTTGTGTTCAGTGACGTTTAAACCGTTATTATTCAAATGACAGTAATTACGAGTACAAAAACTAGATGAATTTTAAAAATTATAATTGCTACTAGAGTCTTTTAAAACATGATCCAGATATGGGAGGTGAATATAATTATTATTTGTCAAAATAGTAATTATTGTCAGTATCTTCAACCTTCAAAATATTTCGAAATTCTAAATTAATGCTAAGCATATTCTGCAGTTCCACAGATAACATGGTACAGAAGTTCGTTTACGCAGTTGAAATGTATGCAAATAAATCGGTGCAGTTTCGTAACTGCATACTACGTATAATATTCTTCGAAGTACACTGAGGAACAAAAAATAAGAATTTTAGGATGAAATTAGTTGATTCCTCTTTCTATGCCGGTCCGACCACGCATAGGAAATTAAAATGATCACAACGTGTTTACAAAAAAAAATAGTAAACAGATGCAGCGCCTGAAAATTCAATACAGTATTAACAATAGTTTTTGCGAATATCTCGAAAAACTAAAAGCGACGCCCCTATATCGGAAAAGGAGAAAGTTGTTTAACATGTCGAAATCGATAACATATTTAAATTTCATCAAAATCGGAGTATGGCCACCCTTTCGCAATAATTACCGAAAATAAAAACGCAAGTTGCACAGAATTTTTTAAAATATCAATATAACTTTTCGAGGTGGGTTAAAATATATCCCACAATGCATAAAAAGCTACGCAAAAGGTAGGACAGTTTTTAACTCACCTAACCCCAAAGAGTTAGGTATACCTCTTACTCCAGTAATTCTCGGAGTGTCTAGTAACGTTCTCCACCAGTGTATTACTGCGCGAGAAGTTCCTAATTACGATCATAAATAGAATACGATTCGACACCGTCAGAGTTCGGTTTGACTAACGCTAATTCGAGACGTGTTGTCGCTGTGGATCTTAATTTACAAGCCGGGAATAGCACAATTGCTTCGATTGTCGTTCGTTGACTACGACCACTAGCCAATTGCGTAATCTCAAGCTGCGCATTAACCACGGTAGCCCGTCTCACTGATCAGTCAATCTCGACGCTATCGGTATCATCGTGCTTCTTCACGGTATCTCTCAGATGGTGTCTTCACCCGCTATCGCCCTACGTGTTCAAGACACTATCCACCGGCACTAAGATCTAAAACTTCGAGTGCCAAGTGATCAGAGGATCCTGAAACGCGTTTATCATCGGATGAGCTCATCCACACGTCACTGGTGTTGGCATTGTCATTTTCCTCGGGTCATGCTTGCAGCTCTCCCAGACTGACAATATTATATAATTGAAACTTAGTCGTCTGCAAGTCATCGTAGAATCTGCTGCGTAAACTTTGTCACGTATCGGAGCACGGATGAGTCAATTGGATCTCGGTGGTAGCTTCAGTGACGATTAGTGTCCGGCTATTTCGCGTCGAGTTAGTTCCTCTGCGACCACCATGTCGGTATCACGATTTCAATGGGTCCTCCTGATCAGCCTTGTGCTTCTCGCGTGCTGTTCAGCCACCCCGAACGAGCCTGAGCGAAAGCTGAAGATCCTGGGAGTCTTGGCACACCTGGGGAAAAGTCACTTCGACGTGTTCAAGCCTCTGCTAGAAGAGTTAGCGCGTCGTGGTCATGACCTGACAGTGATCTCGTATTTCCCTAGAACCGAGAAAGCCAAGGCCGCAGAGCCTCTGCCGAACTACAGAGACATCAGCCTGGTCACAAAGGAGCTTAACATCTTTGTAAACATTGTCGACCTGCACAACGTCACCCACCCGAGCTACAGAGTTATCACGGACATGTTCGGGCTGAGCTACATGGCGCATCTGACTTGCAATGCAGGATTGAACCATCCTCGCGTGAAGGAGTTCGTCGCAGCTGGGGAGAAGTTCGATCTGGTGATCACGGAAAACTTCAACACCCGTTGCTTCTTCGCTCTGTTCCATCAGCAAGATGCGCCCTTCATCGAAGTATCCACGCATCAGCTGATGCCGTGGGTATACGCTGATCTAGGATTCTCTTCTGAAGCCAGCTACCAGCCGTCTATGTTTTCCGTGTCGCCGATGCCGATGAACTTTAGGCAGAGAATGTGGAATGTG